>KK119233.1:440597-493116 GCA_000611955.2 Stegodyphus mimosarum | reverse complement strand
TCTTTCTGGAAGCAAGTGGTTTTTGACACTTGATTTAAGGAGCGGGTATTGGCAAGTAGAAATACATCCTGATGACCGAGAAAAAACAGCATTTACTACGGGAGAAGGACTTTGGCAGTTCAAATTGATGCCATTTAGGCTGTGTAATGCGCCGGCAACATTCGAACGACTAATGGAGACTGTTTTGAAAGGTCTTTTCAACGAAGCCTGTCTGATATACCTGGATGACATTATCATCGTCGAAATTAGTTTTGAAGAACATCTAGATAATCTTAGAAAGGTGCTTCAGAAACTGAAAGAAGGAAATTTAAAGTTGAATCCCGCTAAGCGCAAATTATTCAGACAGGAAGTGACTTACTTCGGACATGTCATCTCTGATGAAGGTGTCTGCACGGACCCTGAAAAGGTGTCAGCCGTTAAAGACTGGAAACGTCCCGAAAATGTCTATCAGCTGAGAAGCTTCCTAGGGCTTTGGACCTACTATAGGAGATTCGTGAACGACTTTTCTTCCGTCGCAAGACCCCTTCGCAAGCTGACAGCAACTTGAAGGAAGCTTTAACATCGGCTCCAATCCTGACGTATCCTCACCTTGACAAATCATTTATTCTCGACACGGATGCTCTCAGTGAGAGCGTCGGTGCTGTTTTATCCCAAGAAATTAACGACCAAGAACGTGTCATGGCCTACTGGAGCAAGTGCCTATCCAAACCGGAGAGGAATTACTGTGTCACCAGGAAAGAGTTGCTGTCCATAGTTAAAGCCGTAGAGCATTTCCATCATTATCTATACGGCAGAAAATACCTGCTCCACACGGATCATGCGTCATTGGCCTGGTTTTTAAATTTCAAAAATTCTGAAGATCAAATAGCCAGGTGAATACAGACTCCAGAGATGTGACATCACTATCCGTCATCGGAAGGGATCATCACACGCAAACACCGACACCCTGTCTAGAAGACCTTGCCCAGAAAGCTGCCGATATTGTTCCAGGGTGGAAGCTAAATACCAGCCGCTTAAACCAGTCGCACATCAACGGCTGATCAAGACCAATTTAGTGACAAAGAAGTCAGGAAAGACCAGCTGGAAGACCGTGACATTAAACCCATAATTGATTTCATAGAGTCTTCAAACAGAAAACCTACCTGGCAGGACATTTCGATCTATAGTCCTGCAACAAAACAATATTGGACACTCTGGGAGTCACTCCATATTCGAAACGGCGTGTTGTACCGGAAATTCGAGTCGGATGATGGCAAAACTTTCCGATGGCAGCTGATACTTCCAAGATCCCGGATTCCGAATGTCCTTAAAGAACTACATAGCAGTCCTTCAGGAGGTCACTTGGGGATAATGAAGACCATGCAAAGAGTTCGTAAGCGCTTCTACTGGAATAATGCAAAGGATGACGGGCAAAAGTGGTGCCGATCTTGCAATGCCTGTGCAGGTCGGAAGGACCGAAGAACGCAGCCGAGGGAAGCTGCAACGTTACAATGTAGGAGCAACCTTTTTGAGCGTATCGGCTTTGACATCTTGGGACCTCTGCCACGAACTGCTGATGACAACAAATACACTGCTGGCCACCCATATTGCAACACCAAGAAAGACAAGAGTTACCACAACAAAATTTATTTAGTAGATAACATGTTGACCAATTATCAAATGATTAAATTTATAGACTTCTGTGAAGTGTGGTTCCTTCCAGAATCAGTAGCCTGAGTAGCCGCCATTTTTGGAGATCACCGCTGCTACACGCCTCGGCATTGATTCATAGAGACTTTGGATGTGTTCTTGGGGTACAGCAGACCAAGCAGCTTCCACACGTTGCCAAAGCTGATGTGGTGTGGCAGCTTCGGATGTAATCTGGGTCAATCGTTCAGCAACCATGAACCACATGTTTTCTATCGGCGAAAGATCCGGAGAGCGAGCCGGCCAGGTAAGCAATTCAATTTGGCGATTGACGAAGAACCCTTGGACAATGGGTGCCACGTCTGGTCGCGCGTTATCCTGTTGAAATAGGGCTGTGGGCAATCCCTGAAGGTAAGGAAGGACAACTGGCTCCAACACCTCGGAGATGTAGCGCTGGCTGCTTAAAGTACCGGCAATGTGTACTAGAGAAGTGCGAGAATGATATCCAATACCGCCCCATACCATAATACCAGGTGCAGGACCAGCTTGGCGGTGCATAACGCAGCTGTTCAGCATCCTCTCTCCACGGTGTCTCCAGACTCGAATCCGACCATCGTGATGTTGCAGACAGAAGCGTGACTCGTTAGCAAAGACAATTTCATTCCATTCTGTACTGTGCTGTGGTTCGTGATGTGACTGAGCGATCCGTCACTGCCATGCGCAGAATGTTCCTATCATCACGTGAAGTGGTGCATTGAGGTGGATGCGATCGAACATGTCGGTCCGTCGTACCCTCCTGCATCCGACGGTCACATATCCGCATTACAGTTGTTTGGTTTCGTCCAACACGACTACCGATTTCCCTGAAAGATAATTCACACTCTCGGTAGGCCACTATGCTTCCTTTGTCGAACTCGGATACTTGATCAAACGATGGTCGCTGTTTACTACGAGGCATAATTGATCTTTTTTGAAAAAACGACAAAAAAAAAACACAATTGCCGAACTTGAAATCGTCGAAAACTCCAAGCCTTAAATAGCGCTTTGAAGTGGAGGCACAGGCGCGCGTGATGTGCACCTGCGCTGAAATTCTAATCATCTGCATATCTCACCTCCGCTAATGCATGTTATTTGCATGCTTCCTTCAGGGTGTTGAATTTACGGTGGCCAACAGTGTATATCCTCGTTGTCATTGATTACTTCACCAAATGACCTGATTCAATGTAAATTTTGCAGATTTTGTATTTATTTAGAATTGTAATTAAAATTGCTTTATTTTCCAGTGCAACGCAGCGCATGACCAATTGTCAGAGAAAGCTGAGCTGGAAAAGTAAAAATACAAGAGCGCGTGCATATTTAATAAATACATATCTCGTAATTGTTTTTCATATCCAGAAAAATCAAGAAAATACCAGAATGATCTCATGATGATTAAAACGCTTATAAAAGCTGTATTAAAACATCTCAGCTCAGTTGCAGTTGTTTTAAGCGAACTGGTATTGTTTACTTAATGCTGTTATTGACTGTAGCGAATTCACTGTGAGATTGGATTAACTTTCTGTGTTTTGAATTGAGTTTTGTTTAACGTTTGAGATATTGTAATACTGTACGAATATCTCTGAAGATTATGTTTTTAACGACTTGTGCATTCAATCCATTACGAACCCGTACGCACCCAACAATACAGTTTGGTATAAATCTTATTCAAAGATTTGAAGATACGTATTTAATTACCTTTTATTCGTACATGTTAAAAAATAAATCAGTCACGAACTTTCGCACTAAGAATAATCGCGTTGTTTGGGAATGTTATTTGTATAGCTTTTTTCCCAGTTGAAAACGAATAAAAGAGGTGAGCATCTACATACAAAAACTCCAATTTTAGATTCGAAAAGCCATCAAGTGTGAAGCTGTAATAAGAAATGTATAATGATTTACATACAAGCATACATATTTTTATTTACACGTCGAAGAAAAATTTAATACATTAGAGAAAGAGACTATGTTGTCATCAATGCTCAAACTTTCTCCCACTAGGTAAATTTTCTCTAAAAACTTGGAAAATCTTCATAATTTGTTTACAATTAAAATGATTTAATTTATGATTAACTAAATCTATTAAACGTATTTGAAAGAAATGTTTGCAGAAATGTTGAATAAATGCTTTAAAAAATGAAATACTATTTGCATCAAGTACCAGTCTCCTGAAATTAGCTATTTCAACAACTGTTATAGCCAATAAAAAATAAGTGTATTTCTCTTTTAGTGTATTACAGCTGAAAGCTGAAATATTTAATCATACTAAAATAAAGTAATTTCTTTTCCTATCTCTTAAACTTTGTATATGAAATGATTCTTTAGGGAAATTGGAAAGTACACCCAGCAGGTTGCAAATAAAGCCGAAACAAATCCTCGAAATATGCAGAAACATCATTTCTAAAGGCTTTAATTTTATACATATGCATTTAGATTTCGAGCTATTTCTTAATGATTTTCTGTACATAGTAAATTATGAATATCATCTTTATTACTTTAAAACAAAAATTTAACAATAGTGTAGCATTTCATTATGAATTGAACATATTTTTACTGGAAAATATATGCACGGAACAGCTTAGAAACACCTAAATTTCACTGCCGCAATGCGATGTTTTGACAGAACAAACGTGGACGCCGCTTGTTAGACAGGGTTCCAATCTCCGATAATGGAGGAAACTGCGAACCTTTTATTCTAACCTCCTTGGAATGCACACAAAGTTATTTTATCTGAAGAATTATCTAATTGTTGCCACATACTCTATTCAAACACTATAATAAATCTAAAACGATGTATGAAAGAAATTAAACAAATAAACGAAAAAAAAAAAAAAGGAAACAGTTTTTCACAGACGATTCACAATATTTCTTATTCAATAAATTCAGTTCTCACTTCCCGACAAGGCAAAAATACATAAAAACTCAAAATATCTACATTAAAAATTGAAAGATATAGAAAAACATAAAATACCAAATACAGTTAAAACAATTTAAAAAAAAAATTTTTTTACAATTAAAATTACAGTTTTTACGCAAAAACAAGCAATTCGGCAGATTTTTCGGTGCCGAAAACTAAAAGTTTACTTTTGGTCTCACTCGGCCAAAAAGACACTGAAAGCGTAGAAACTGACTTAATTTGTTGTGGACGCTATGTGTCAATATATGGGGTAATTTAATAACTTAAATGATAATTCCAGATGGATTAAGCATAATTTAACCCGCAATAATAAAACAAGGCGTTACTTTGTTGTTGCGAAGCTTAGTTTCTCTAGATTGGCAACAAATCCACTATTCTGCTAAGTTTAAAATGTAAACAAATATGGCCGCTGTGACAAAACAAATTAGGGTTAGCCGCAGTTAAACAACTTTTTAAATTGTTGATAATTCTACAACTATAATATGCAGGTTAACTAAAGGCATAAAAGCGTTAACCAGAAGATAAGAACAACATAATTCAATCATTTTTAAAGCAAAAAATGCACAATTTACAAACATATAAGAATAAAGAAACTGAGCTCACTCAGCCGAGTAACAAAATGGATATATACATTCATATATTTATATACTTTTGGTGCCGCCGATTGCAAACATAATGGGTGCATATCTACATGTTATAGCAGTCCCATATCAAAATTTCAACATTCTGAGGCTACTCGTTTTTGAGTTATGCGAGATACATACATACATATGTGCGTACAGACGCCACGAAAAAATCTCTTCAGAATCCATTTTAAATCAGTTTTATGATTTTTTGGGGAAAAAAGAGTTCTTTATTCTGTCCTTACGTACAGATATCATTCAAAAACATCGTTAAACTATATTCCATAGTGGTCAAAATGGATATTTTCGTTGAAATATGATATCCGAAATTTTTGGCGATCACAATACTTCCTTTTTAATTCGTACAAGAGTGTAAAAACGAGGCTGATATTTCCTGTATAACCTCTACTATTAAATAATGAAGAATCTGTAAGTATACATGCGTATTTCCTAGTATTGTGGAAACACGGCGCTCTAATTCACACGGAAATTCTAAAGATATGCTCATTTTAAAATTATTTTCTGAAATTGCTTTTGAACTGAATTTTATGGTTTAAGTGCGAAGAACGTGATATTTAATAAATAAAGGTAACACACACACACACACAAAAAAAAAAAAGCCCCTTTGGACGTAATTTAAAATGTGAAACCTTTCAGCTTTTTTTTTTTTTTTTTTATGGGTCCATTATTTGTTGAATGTCTGTTCAATTTTGTAGAGATAAGGTTTTTTTTAAATATATTTTATGTTAATATTCTTTTCATAGCTTTTGTTTTATATTTATACCATTCTCTTTAAAACTGTAGATGAATCAGATTTATAATTGTTCCAGTTACTTCTTAGCTGTGTAATTGCAGGTATACATTCCTGGATTTTTACTGCATAGTATCATTATATTATAGAGCGGCCTGTTTTACGAAGGAGTTTGAAGTAAATAGCTATAAAATAAAACAGGGAAAATTTATACAATTTTTGTTTGAATCTCTTGTGTGATATATATCTTTTCATTATCATCTAAATTATCAACACAACACTGCTTTTATGGTTGGTATGCTAGATTTTAATGGAATTGGTCTTAAGTATTCGTAGTTACTTAGTTATATTTATCGAGTGCTTATTTTGCAGTTATTTTATACAGTATATTGAGTCTGAATATTACTATAGCAGCACAATTCTGTCGTGTTTTTACTTGATATATAACATTCTCGTGTCCGACGCGTTTGTTTTCTTGTGTTCATTAACTAAATTGACAGCATCCGATAGAGCGGCATCGTCATGACAACCGCCATTTAATGTCCTTGGGTCATTTTATGTCCTTGAGTCAATGTCATTTCTTTATTCTTTTCCAAAATATGTTTGCAAGATCCTAATGGCCTTAAATATTTTCAAGACTAGTCTCTTGCACTGCTAGCCGGCTTAAAAAATATTATAAAAAAGAAAAAATATGTATATGTAATGATTATAAGGAATGCAGCTAATGTAATTTTACGGATCCGGCTAGTAATTACCAACAACTGAAATAAATCTGCGTTGATTCCTTTTTAATTGTTTAGTTTACAAATAAATAACATGGTAAATTTAAGAAAAATTAAATATTATGTTAAGCTTTTCTGAATAACAACATACTGCCGCATGGAAGATAGAAACATTTTAATTTGTCAAGTGGCAACACATTTCTTATAAATTGCTGAGTTCGTTGATTAAATTCGAAACACAAACATATTACATTCTGCCAGTTGGCGCCACACTTTCTTTATATCACTGGGTTTCCTGATTCAATTTGATGCTTAACTTTGATTCAATTCTGTTGATATTTCTTGCTGTATTCTGCTGTTTCTCAGTTCGACTCATTTATGATGACTCATAAAATGACTTAAGGACATTTTTAACACTAGCTTCGAGCTAGTGTTATACAGTTTAGAATGTTTCTGCAAAATTTGTTCAGTTACTTACGAACGGTATGACATTTTACAATTTAGGTGCCTTCATAAGTTATTATTGGAATTTATTTCGTAAATTTGAAATTTTCAGTAGGCTTAGTGCGTAACGTACAGATACCCTGTTGCTACACCACTCTACTGAAACTCTGATTTAATCTGAAACATTTACGCTTTGCCGAGTGGCAACACAAAGATTTTATACTTCTGAGTTTGTAATTATAAGTTCCTTAGATTTATAAAAAATATGAAAAAATAATTAACAAGATATATACACGTTTCGAGAGAATTTGGGCTAACGCCCCTTCGGACTAAAAATATTTAAAAACAGCATTAAAATTTCCGATATACAGTCTAGCGCGCTGGAGATAATTTTTTTTATTCCGTACAGTGTTGCCACTGCGCGCTTTGAAATCGTTGAGATTTTTAATAAAAAATTCGCTTTAGTTTTAAAAAATATGAAATAGATAATAAAACATATTCAAAATTCGGGCTTTCAGGTGCCCATGTTTGTGTGGAGGATTACGTTATTCAAAATTTGATGTCTTTAGGTACCGTTGTTTTATTACAATGCGAGAAACATATATACATTCATACAATTTTTCGTTACTTAATTTCTATAAATATAATACAGGACGATAATATTTTGTGGTAACAATTCGAAAAGTGATTTAATGCTTTTAGTGATTCGACGCAAAATGCCGTTTCGAGACTTATAGCCCTTCTGGACTAACGCTCCTTTGGGCTAATAAATAAAAAAAAAAAAAGTTAAAAATTAAAATTCAGGTTTCGAGGTGGAAGACTACACGTGTATTCAAAATTTGGTAGCTGTGAGTCCCGTCGTTTTTCCACATTCCGATTAAATTCGAAAGAGAAATATACTGCGTTTTGCCAAGTGGCAAATTAAAAACTTTTAAATCGCTAAGCTTTTTAATACGAATTAAATAAATTAAAAAAATTTAAGATTTCGGCATCGAAATGCATATGTTTGAATGGAGAACTGCGTTTGTTGAAAATGTAGTGGCTTTAACTGACGCCGTGTTTCCACAATGCTAGGAATATGCATATATAGTTACAGATTCTTCGTTATTTAATAGTAGAGATTATACAGGAAATATCAGCCTCTTTTTTTTTTAAGTTTAATATTAAATGTTTCTTTCACAACTTTTTGCTCACATTATGTTGATCTCATGTTATTTTCTGTATTTCTTTACAACTCTGGAGCACTGTAATACGAAGGTCAGAATTTCTGAAAATGTTAATTTCCAAGCAAAATAGTAGCCTTGGAACTCTTGGAAAACGAATCTGTCTAAATGTAAAGTGAAAATGGCAGTGAATGCGTTATCTAACTTTCATTTTGCTGCCTGAACTCTTCACTTCATTATCGAATTCTGTTATCTTGTACAATTTTAGCTTCTGTTTTTGTCCGTCGTGAAAAGTTTTAATTTTCGTTTTATGTACTGACTTTCATTTCCTATTGCTTTTCTGCCAGTTTTCTTCTTCATTCGACTCTTTCCTACAGAGAAGTATTTCAAAGATGTACAAATTTCCTTGCCTATTTTTCTGTAAAATACAGTTTTGGTTTAATCCTGTCTTTAGGAAAAAAAAAGTTCTTCGCACTTAAACCATAAAATTCAGTTCAACAGAAATATCGCAAAATAATTTTAAAATGAGTATATCTTTAGAATTTTTGATACACAGTTCCGCGCGTTTTAGGTAAAAAGTCCCCCCTCCTCGGTAGAGTGTTGCCATTGATCGCTTTTCAATAGTTTGAGTTTGTTTAACAAAAATTCGTTAAAGTTTTATAAAGCATGAAGTATATAATAAAAAAACTTCCAAATTCAGGCTTCCGGATATGCATATTCTGGTGGAAACGTACGTTATTCAAAATTGGATGGCTCTAGGTACCGTTGCTTTATCACATTTGGAGAAATATACATACATTTATGCAGATTTAATTTCTTTAAATATAATTAATACAGGGCTGCAATATTTTGTGGCAACAGTTTGAAAAGTGATTCAAACTTTTAATGTTTCCGACGTAAAATCCCAAAACGAAAACAATAGTCCTTCAGGGACAAAGCCCCTTTGGATTAAAAAAAGAAAAAAAAAAAAAAAGAATAATGAAATCCCGAAAGGATTCGTGTTTTAACGTCGCACCAGAGGATTTGTTAAGCTTTTTATACTCTCGTTGAGCATCGCAGGATAACAATTTCTGCTGTTGAAAACGTTACGCCCTGTATTGTATATAAAGAAATTAAATAATGAAGAATTTGCATAAATGCATATATATTTTTTCAAATATGTTAAAACAACGGTATATAGAGCCATCCAATTTTAAATAACGTACGTTTCCACCCGAATATGCACATCTGGAAGGCCAAATTTGGAATTTGTTTTATTATCTATTTCTTATTTTATAAAACTTAAACGAATTTTTGATGAACAAACTCAACGATTTAAAAGCGAGCAATGGCAACACTCTATGGGAAAAAAAACCTTTTTATCTCCAATGCGCGGAACTGTGTATCGGAAATTCTAAAGGTGTGGTCATTTTAAATTATTTTGCGATATTGCTGCTGAACTGAATTTTATGGTTTAAGTGCGAAGAACGTGATATTTAATAAGTAAAGGTACCACACAAAACGTAAAAAAAAAAAAAAAAAAAAAAAAAAAACCGCCCCTTTGGACGTAATTTAAAATCTGAAACCTTTCAGATTTTTTTTTAAAGCTTTGTTATTGAGCTTTATTTCTTCGCGTTTACGCCATGTAAAATTCAAGAACAAAATCACAAAGTATTTAAAAACAGTCTATCTTTAGAATTCCCGATAGAGTGTTAGGGGCGGTCATGTATATTTTTATACTTGCTGGGCTATTTCTTTGAAAACTGGCCCCTGGAGCCGCCAGCCGTCGATAATAGTTATCATAAAATATCTGATATGGACACCACATGATTTTCTTGTACAGCCTATTAAATTATACATATTTTTGCTACTCTTCATTTAAACTTATTTCCTCGAGTTTCATGAGAGATTTATTTCTCCTTCAATCAATTACTTAAAAACTCAAAACATCTTCATTAAAAATTTTAAAATAGAGAAAAACCTAAAACACCAGATGCAGTTAATGGTAGTTAAAAAACGATTTTTCCAAGTAAAATTAAAGTTTACACAAAAACGAGCATTTTGGCCAACAGGAAGAAAGATCAAATTTTCGATGCACAAAACTGAAAGTTTACATCTGGTCCTACTGGGTAAAAAGACAATGAAGTTGGTGCACCAACTGACTTAATTCAGTATTCTACTAAGAGTTTGAAATGGCAGCCTCGTTAAGCTCAGCGCCACTTAAACTTTTATATTGTTGACAATTCTACAGCTACTGCATTCAGATTAACCAAAGGTTTAAAAATTTTAACGGGAACATAAGAACAGCATAATCCAACCATTTTTAAAACAAAAAATACACAATTCACCAACATATAAGAATAAAAATACTGAGCTCATTGAGCCGGGTAACAAGGTGGGAATATATATATATATGTTGGGGAGGTCGATTGCAACGAAAAAGGGAGGTGCAGAAGTACATGTCATAGCAATCTGGTGTACAAATTTTAAGCGTTCTACGGCTAATCATTTTTGAGTTAATGCGAGATACATACGTTCATACATACGTGCGTGCAGACATCACGAAAAAAATGACTTCTGAATCTATTTTAAATACATTTTACAGTCTGTTTTGAAAAAAAAAATGTTCTTCTTTCTGTCCACACTTATAAATGTGGCGCAAAAAAGTCGTCGAAATGGATATTTTCGATGAAATATTGAAACCCGAAAATGTTCGCGATTACAATATTTCCTTTACCTCGCATACGGAAGTAAAAAAAAGAAAGAAAGAAAAGCGTGTAATAATTTCAATGTATCCAGCTAGTGTAATTTCATAAAAATGTTTAATATTTCTAGTTTGATATCTCTTGATTTAAATGCGTGTTTATTTAAATCAAAGAGACAAAAAAAAAAAAAAAAGACTCCCGCACTCTGCTAGCTGGTACCACGAGTCAGGTGTAATAATAAAAGTAGTGGGATGTCCGTCAAAAACATTTAAATTTTTCTTTGAGTGAAAGACGACAAAACGCCATACTAAAATGATGCTGTTACAAAAGAAGAATATTAGTTAGGTACGAGTAGTCTTTTTTGGGGGGAATCATGGTTCATGATTTTCCACTGAAATTATAATGCCATCGTGATATTTAATGTTGCAGTAAAAATTGCGGGAAGTTTTCGAAATGTATTTTTGAAGGTTAAATTACTTTTAAGAATTGCATTTATTTTTTTTAAATCACTTGGTTTGCTACTCAATAACATAAAAATTAAATCTGAATATTAAATGTGTTAAGTTTTACTGAATTGCAATATGTTGTGCATTGGTCATTGGTCATCAGGATACAATAGGGATTTAGCATTTAAAATATGTTTTTACCTATATTTCAAGTTTTTTCCCGAGGGCGCTGGCTTTATTTAAATGTTTAAGAGTACAGGAGTGCTCACGCCGAAAAGACGAATCCAAGGACGAGTGCAACCGTTAGCGGCTAAAAGAGTCTTTTGAGCTGTTGTGTGAGGAATTTGAAGATTTAAGCTTGAGAAGCAATTAAATATTTACCATTTTGGATTGCGATGAATGGTTCTTGGCCTTTTGACAGTATGTTCAATAGTTGGGTCTTAGTTTACAAGTTCTCTTATATGATGGTATTCTGAATTTTGCATTTTCTGAAAAAACTTATAGCAAGTAGAAAGTATTTCGTCATGTATGGAATCGATCTTCATTTCTTTGAGTATTTCCTTGTTCCGAACATACCATGAAGCGTTTAAAATCATCCTTAGTAATTTATTTTGAAAAACTTTTAATTTTTTAAGATAGGTTTTAGCAACGATGCTCCAGCCAAGAATACCGTATAGTAAAATGGGTTGTTTTGTTCTTATATGAAGTTTCGAGTTTCTTCGTAGGAGAGGATGAAGGGTAATAAACCCTGCCTTAGCTTTTCGTAATGCATTTATAGTTTGTTCTTTAAGCAATAGTTGTTCGTCAAAGAGCACACTTAGGTATTTAATGGAGCTGTTAACTGGTATTTGCACATTATTAATTTGAATATCAATTTCGACAGGAATATTCTTTTTATATCTTCTAAAAATAGTGACGTTACACTTATACTTTTTAATTTAATTCTCCAGATCTTGAACCAATGATCAGTGATGTTAACTGCGAACTTTAGATTGTCAATAGCGAGTTGCGGTTTTAAAGACTTCGTAAGAACGACAGGGTGTCATCAACATATTTAGCGATTTTTGCATTTAATGGCTGTGGTATGTCATTTATAAAGATGTTAAATAGGATCGGCCCTAAAATGCTTCTTTGAGGGACGCCACTTTTAATGATCTTTCTATTGGAAAGAGATTTTCCAATTCGAAGTTGAAAAGTACTATTTTTTAAATAGGAGTATATTAACTTGATGAGATTGATAAGAATAAGTGCATTTTGCATTTTGAAGAGAAGGCCGGTGTGCCATACTCTGTCGAATGCCTATGTCTAAAAAGCATGAAGGAACAGCATTTATCTTAATAAAAGCGTCAGCAATAAATTCAGTTACATTAATGAGCTGGTGTGTGGTACTATGTCCTCGGCGAAATCAATATTGCTCGGAGTCGATGATATTATTCTTTTCGAGGTGATTAATAAGTCGAATTCGAATAATTTTTTCGAAAATTTTACCAATGCAAGGAAGCAGGCTTATTGGGCGGTAACTGGTGGTTTCTTTTGGATTTTTACCTGGTTTAAGGAAGGACTATAGCATGCTTCCACTGATGTGGGAAATAATTTACACGAAAGCAGGCATTACAGAGATTTGTTAATAATATGATGTAACCCCAGAGAAGTTCTCTGATAGAGTTCTCTGTCGTAGTAGTTTCTCGTAGAGCACTTTGAATTCTACAGTTGATTTTATGGATTTCATTTTCGATATTCATTTGTCAGTATTATTTATATTAGAAATGTTAGCAAGATTCAGGTGAGCATTTGGGATTTCAATAATAGTATTGCATTTCTCCCAGCTAACAAAACGTTTGAAATTTTGTTCATTTTGTTCAAAGCCATTTAGGATGAATTTAACGGGTAAGTGATCATATGCCATTTCCTGTAAGACTTCAAGGTAAGTAGTTTGAATATTTTTAGTGATAACAATGCCGATAACTTTTCCGAAGAGCCTGTGTAGTGAAATCTTGTAGGAGTTTCCGGTCCGAGTACTTTCAGATTATTGTGAACAGCAGAATTATCGAGGAAGGTTATCGTTCGTTCTATGTGAATTCCAAGATGGATATTTCGAATTTAGATCGCCAGCAATAAGTAATGGAAGATCTGTGTTAGTTAAGCAGTCTAGGTCGCTGTCGGTAATTTGGCTTCGTGAGGATTATATGCGGCGATAAATAAATAAGGATCACCAGTTCTGCTGTAAATCATAACTGCGGTGTGCTCAGTGCATGTATATCTAGACGTCTCGTATAAAGCTGATCTGAGATGATTTTTAAGCATAATGAGGGTACCTCCTCCTCTGTTATGTAGACTGTCGTTGCGATATATTAACAAATTAACGATATATTTATTAACGATATATTAAAAAAACACACAAAACGTTAAAAAAACATGATATTTAATAAATAAAGGTAGCACACAAAACGTTAAAAAAACGCCACTTTGGGCGTAATGTAAAATCTGAAACCTTTAAGATTTCGTTCGTTCTTTTTTATTTATTTATTTATTTTATTTTTCCTTTTCTGCCAGCGTTTTTAAAAGTATTGCTCGTCACAGCAAGCAAAAGTGGAATGAAATCATCTATAGTGATGTCCCATTTTGAACGTTTAAAAAAGTTCTTCTAAAACTGAAGGATAATTATTGATAAATGACGCGTAATTTTTGAAGACCTTTGAATCAGAAAAGGCGAAGAGAAAAAAATGTGTGTGGCATGGAGGCAGTCAGCTGTTCAATGTTCACAGTGTTAGTGTTGCAGTACTTTTTTTTATAATTATACTTATATTTATAATGTAAACTGATGATGGTATCCGAATGATGAAGATATGAAGATTGGCTCGGGATGAAATCACTTGTAAAAACTGTTATTGCTTGGAGTTGTGAAAAAGGTTTCCCAATTTTTGGTTCATTTTTTCGCACTTCTTACGGGATTATTCACAAAATTTATACGCACTATTAACGCATAAAAATACCAACTCAGTATTTGAAAACACTGGGAAATAGCAAAATGTTTAATTTAATTATTCTTTGTTTTGAAGTTGCAAATGACAACGGTTGGTAAAGCAATTTGCATTCTGTGAACTGTTTTGATGTCAATTTTAAGATATTGTGAGATGAATAAGCATTAAGCATGAGTTGCCTACTTTAGTTATTATTTATTGTTACTTTAGTTGTTACTTTCAGCCTTAGAAGTGACATCAACATCTTGATTAATATGATACAGAAAAGCGAATTAAAAAAAAAAGGGGAAGAGAAAAAAATGTGTGGGGGTATACGCATTCAGCTGATTAATGTTTATATTTACAAGTAATGTTTTTTAAAATGATAGTAATCAAAAATAATCTTAGATAGATTATTATGCAGTCAAAAAGTTTTAGTTCTCTTCGTGCGCTCGACGAATTAACATCAACATTAACAAGTCAAAAAAGTATTCGAAACAGATCATCGGGGGTTGAAAACAAGGATTTAACGTACGTTGATTTGTCATTTTGATTTAAAGTATTATTCGATTCCTTTCGGGGGCTGACTAATTTAAAATGTAAAGACAAACTGAATCTCGGCTGTCTTCCGATGTTCCAATATACGTTTTCGCCGAGGCAACTATTAAGATAAGATGTTCCTCAGACGATCGATAATCGATTATGTTTGATGGCTTTGGAAGACCAATGCTTCCCGAATTGAGAGCAACTTTCTCGCGACCATTTGTGTGATGTGCGAAAAGCATGTCTTCACTTTTTCTGAAGGCTGGAGAAGAATGGACGATTTTTCCATCTGCTATTATTAATTCATCTATTTTCATTTTGTTTCTTTTATTTAAGTTTTTATTCGATGTACATTCTAACATACCAAGAGTACCAGAAGCTTAACATTAAAAGATTATGTTTTAATTTTTATTAATTTTCGTCAGTCTATATATATCGTTTGCAAAATTAAGAGGATTTGCACATTTATGTCGAATTGTTGGAAAACTAATGGAGAGATTTTAATAAATTTTGGTATGAATATTTATTTATAATAGAAAAAGAGATATGCTGTTCGCAAGTCATTTTATGTATGCATTATTATCAGTAAAGCTCATAGTGTAGGCATGTTCAAAATCCAATGATATCGAACTGAAAATGAGTGTAATAAGTACAGATCTCTCTCACAGTAAGACAGGTTGCGCAGCGAACAGGAAGCGGTTAGGTAGTTCCTGTGGCAATCGATCCCACTCCTGCAGGAAGGCAGTTTCTAACTCCGGGGTGGTTCTCGAAGGGGGACATCGAGATTAAATTGCCTTTTTAAGAGTGTCTCAGACTTGCTGTATGGAGTCAAGGCTGGGAGACATGGCTGACCAATCCGCGTGGCGAATATCCTCACTTTTCACGTAATTGTTAACCAGCTGAATCCAACGTGGGTGAATGTTGTCTCTCATTAACAGGAACCCAGGACGAACTGCGCCCCTAAAAATAGCACATAGGGCTTTCTATACCTGATAGAAGTCAGGGGGCTCTTTGTCAAACACATGCAGGGGTGTGCAGCCGTCCAACATAATGGCTGCACAAACCAGTACACCTATAGCACCATAATGATCCTTTTCCCTGATAAGAGGGATGGCATCATGTTCCAGGCTCTCTCCGAGTACAGGCTGAATCTGTACTGAAAATCAGTGTCCAGGCTAAATCTTGACTCATCTGTACAAAGTACAGCGATCCACTGAAGTCTGATCCAAAACGGAATTTGTCTGCACCCTGCTAAACGCGTTGTCTTATGTTCTGCAATGAACGGGACGCAAAAGGCAAATCTTTTGGCATACAGCCCTATCTTATGAAGCCTTCGAGCAACTTTAGACGGTGAAACTCGCATTCCAGTGGCAGCATACAGCTGATACGAGAGCTGTGAAACGGAAGCAGTTCTGGGTCGCAGCACCAAAAGTGACCAGTAACAATCCTCATGCATCATTGTGGATGTTGGTCGATCTTGTTAGGTCTTCTCGATATGGATCCGGTGTTCTGAAACCGTATCCGCAAATTGCAGACGACACTGGGCGTTACATTAAGCTCTGCAGTTACCTGCGCTTGTGATTGGCCTGCATCCACTGAATATTTGCATAATTCTTCATAATTAGTACCCTCGTTCAATACTTTTTGTGAAAACACTTAATTCGCAAATTCTTTTTATTTTGCACAGGAGTATGTATACAAAGTAAAACAATTCAAAACCTAATCTAGTTGAGGGCTGGTGCAGTAACAAATGGTGGCAGTAATGAAAAATAAAATTAAAAAGTAATATGTGCTTAAAATAAAGCACGTGCAAATATGCACCAGAAAAGCACGTGCATCAGAAAACAAGGGAATATTCAAGAATTATCGAGACAAAGCATGCCCCAAAAAATGGTATTTACATCTTTCTCTGCGTTGTCGTCAGAGGGTTGGTATAACGAAAGAAGTAAATAAATAAAATCGTGTTTGTAATTCCGGTCAGTATGTTTTCAAAATTTGCATTAGTTTTTTTTTTCCAATTTTAGATTAAAAAATTTGCACATGGTTTTGCTTTTTCTAGTGCTGGATTTTTTTTTGTAAGTTTTGTTTTTAGACTCTGTCTACTCAAAATATTTTTAATATTTGTCTATTATTTAGCAGTCTTTCTATTATTTAGCAGCCTTGTCTATGTTTTTGATGCTACAATTTTTGCACTGCTTACTTCGCCCTTTAGGGGTTGGACTGATAAAGACACAGATTATTTTGATTGTTTTTCCAAGGCTACTGTTTTTCTAAACCTATTTTTAATTTTTAATTTTAGCTTCTGTCCTTTTCAGTTCAGGTACAGGCTGTTTTATTTATTTATTTCTTTCTTTTCACCAATCCCCTGATGACGATACAGCGAAGGATGTAAATATCGAATTTCATTTTTGATTTTGGCATTTTTTTCCTCCCTTTTTTTCACGTTTGCCACTTATTTTTTTTGGGGGGGGGGTGTTTGCTTGCGGTGTTTTTGGTATATGGTATTATAATCATGTGTTTTATTACGGATTGAATATGTGCTGAATTTTAAATGTATTTTTTATTTCATTTTGCATTATATATATATATATATATATAATGAATAGGAAGCATAGAAGAGGAATCAGCTTGCAGTCGTCGTAACCGAGGAGGGATATTTTGATGCGCACTTAACACCTGTACTTTCAGCAGCTTTCGCTAGTCGAGTGGAAGGATGGAAGAAAATGTTGACGCAATCCAAGTTCAACTAGTTACCATATTTATTTCTAGGCACATCAGAAGCATTCTTCGTAGACAGTATACGTTTTAATCATAAACAATTACAATAATTTCTCATGTACGTTGGTTAACAAGGGCGACATCCTTTTAGACAGAGAAACAGAGCATAGGATATATTTTAGCAGTTTCGGAAGCTAGGAAAGAAGATGACGTAATCGCTGTATTTAACATTGAGGTAAATCGCTATCTCTCTAAACTGGCAAGATATTGCCAAGCTGGCGATTCTTTTGGTAGCTAATTTTCGTCGCCAAATTTGAAAGAAATTGCTAGAAGTCACCAACATTGGTGACCATTTGGCGACATTTGGGTCCGGTCCCTGTATAACTATAATTGTACTGTAATGGAATAACTGTAATTGATCGTTATATGTAACTGTAACTGTAATCGTATCCGCTCCTCATATGTAACTTTAACTGCATATGCATTCCAGTAATCTCGAAAAGTGGAAGGTACTAGGGATTTCTTGGCAGCCGTGAGAAAACTGTATGAGGTCGGGCATCAGCTGTCTGATTTTTATTCGCAAGATCTCTCATCTTGGAACCCTTTCATGCATTCCTCAACACGAGGACCACTGTGGATAAAACTGCAGATTACAGGGAAGTGCTGCAGCTGCAGGAGAAGCCCTGGATAATTAATTACATCTGTATCCAAGTATCCTGTACCTAAGCTTTCCGTTTTTAGTTCAAATTAAGATTTCCGTGTGAGCTTTGCTCTGAGGACGCGCTTTGCATTGCGTTGCGTTTAACGTTATCAATAGTTTAAAGTGGTGATTACTGATTGTACTCTGCTGTGATGAGAGGAGCTGTACGATCATTTTTGTGGAAGTTCCAATTGTAAAGTGTTTCTTTTGGTAAAATAAAGGTTCCGGATACATATCCCAGTCGATCCCATCTCTCAACAATTGTTGCATGCGTACGACTTCGTAATGGATTGAATGCTCACTGAACAGATGATAAAATTTATTTTGCTAAAAAGAACACTTCACATTTCTGGAAGTTTCCTCAAAAATACTCGTACAACTCTTCTCAGTAGAACAGAGCATAGTCAGTAGTTACCACTTCAAACTACTAATAACGTTAAACACAACGCAATGCAAAGTGAATTCAAAGAACAAAGCTCACACGGACATCTAACTCTGAACTAAACATGTAACTCTAACTAAAACTGTAGCCAAATTCTCACCACGTTTGGCGTCTTTTGGCGATTTTTCGTCAACTATAAAAACAAAAATTAGTTGCCAAAACTACTGCCAGCCTGGCGATATCTTGCCAATTTAGAGCGATAGCAATTTACCTCAATGTTGAATAAACTTGCCTCTGTACTCTTATTTTTCCGGCAAATCTTCCTCTCGTCTCACTTTTCATGCTACATTATGCAAAAGATACTACAGTTTCACATATAATTTCACTAAAATTTTTTACATAGATAGTTACATAAAAATATATACAAAATTCGCAACATTATTATTATTGTTAGTGCAAAGGGCTTTGTCCCTGAAGAACTATTGTTTTCATTTTGCCATTTTGCGTCGAATCAGTCTGAATGTCCGTTTCACTTTTCAAATTGTTGGCACCAAACATTATCACCCTGTATTATATTTGAAGAAATTTAATAATGAAGAATCGGCATAAATGCATGCATGTTTCTCGCATTGTGATAAAACAACGGTACCTAGAGACGTAATCCTACTGCGAATATGGTCATCTGGAAGCCCAAATTTGAAATTTGGAATTTGTTTTATTATCGATTTCATATTTTGTAAAACTTTAACGAATTTTTGATTAACAAATTCAAGGATTTCAAAGCGAGCCATGGCAACGTTGCACAGAAAAAACATTTTTATATCCAGGGCGTGAGATTGTGTGTCGGAAATTCTAAAGATATGCTTACTTTAAAATTATTTTGCGATATTGTTCTTGAACTGAATTTTATGGCTTAAGTACGAAGAACATGATATTTAACAAATAAAGGTAACGCAAAAAATGTTAAAAAAACGCCCCTTTGGACATAATTTAAAATCTGAAACCTTTCAGATTTTTTTTTTATTATTAATTTTATTTTTATATTTTTGATAACTTAGGAAAAAAATTTAAACTGTTTATTACATCTTTCAGATACAGAATGTGCAGTTGTTACCGACGAGCCCACTTCTCCACCTTGTTTTTATAATTAGTGATGAGATAAGGCAAACATCAATAAAATGATAAAAAATGCAAGAGGACGGTACTATTTTGTACTCTATGTCAGACCTTTCGTTTTCGAATTGTTCTAGATTCTCGAGTTTATTTCCTAATCATGTGCGTATTTCCTATTTTCGAGTATGTTTGCAAACACTTTTCTTTTTCGTGCAATAGATGTGGCCTTTGTGCGCAGAAATGTCAATGAAACCAATCTTGTGATAACTCTCTCCAAATGATAAGTGTTGATAACAGAAAATTTATACTGTTGTTACCCTGTTAAATTTTAAAATATGTGTATACTGTAGGATTGTACTTGATCTGTTAAATGTTAATGAGTCCCCAAACCCTAACAGAATTGAAGCGGGTTACCGCTATGTCATAAAAAACGCCAAAGTCGTGAGATGGTTAAAATAACCTTTTTATTTAAACAGAATTTAAAACCCAAACGCACGTTCTTGCACTACAGTAACAGTCAGAGTTCGTGGTGACGCAACTAAATAGAAGAGTTAGATTTAAGTTAAACGTGGAACAGTAGTCAAGGACTATACAATTAAGTATTACAAGAAGTTGGCTCATCAACCCGGAGCTTCGAAATCAAAATGTCAGAAGAGATAGAACGCAAAGACGGATAATTACATCTATCAGAGTTGGCAGAAAGCTAACACGTAGCGTGCAAGCGAAGCCAGAAACACGCTCAGTCTTAAAATCCCAAAACCTCAGTTTAAATGCTGGCTACTCATTTGCATTCTGGTGAGGAATACGGAAAGGAGAAGTTATAGTAAAGACGAAACTCATAATAACATTAAAAGACCATGTCTGCAAAAGTCTTTACACGGCCTTTATTTCCACACCTATTAGTCGCAGACATACACCTGTAGAGTCATTAGGTAATTTCGAAGCAGGAGTTGTGAAAAATGAGCAACGCCTTCACCGAAACTCGAATCACGGACGTCTGGAATACGCGCCCAGCGTGCTGACCACTACACCACGAAGGCATACGAAGAAGCGACTGGGGATTAGGGGACCCAGTCGCCAAATCCCGGTGGTGGAGAATCATCATCCACTACCTTTTTTAGTTCGGGAGCCACTTGTAGAGAGAGGCATTAGGTTATTTCGAAGCAGGAGTCGTGAAAAATGAGCAACGCCTTTCCCGGGAGTCGAACCACGAACGTCTGGAATACGCGCCCAGCGTGCTGACCGCTACACCACAAAGGCATAAGAAGAAGGCGAGAGAAATACCTTATGCACTTTCAAGCAGAGAAATATCATAAACGGCACAAATATGCATGTTGCGACGTTTTTATATTTAAAGAAACCAATTTTGTAAAAATTAAGAAATCTTACATTTTACACGGTCCTTATATTTAGGAAAATATTATGCTCCTTATATAAAAATAAAAACAAAAAAGTTTAACTCCCGGGCTACAAAAATGAACAGAGATATTTAATTTTAAAATTATATTTTCTGACATCATTTAAAATTTGCATTCAGGGGTCTGTTAATAAATAAACAAATAATTCTACGTTGATTTTGCTCTTTACATGCCATTCAATGATATTAGTTTGCGATTTAGCAGTGTCTTTAATTTATGATTTGATAACATTTGGTGAGCCTAAAGACATTTCACACAAGTATTTTATAAGTTAAAAAATTTATATTACATTTCACACAAGTATTTTATTATAAGTTTTTCAAAGTCTAAAAGTACGTTAACATTTTCATGAAGGCCGTTCATTTTTAATTATTGCAAATACTACCAAATATTGGCTACGCGCTGTTACTGAAGTCCCCCCAGTGCTTCCAAGAACACTAGTTCTAAGATTCTGTGAATAAGATTTTTTTTTTTTGGAAAAAAAGAAGAATGTACACTGCTGGGGGGGAGGAACTGAAATGTTTTAGATTTTAAATTACGTCCAAAGCGGCGTTTTTTTAATGTTTTGTATGTTACCTTTATTTATTAAATAAAATGTTCTTCGCACTTAAACCATAAAATTCAGTTCAACAGCAATGTCGCAAAATAATTTTAAAATGAGCATATTTTTAGAATTTCCAATACACAGTTCCGCGTGCTGGAGATAAAAAGGTTTTTTTCCCCTAGAGTGTTGCCATTCCTCGCTTTTAAACCGTTGAGTTTGTTAATCAAAAATTCGTTAGAGTTTTACAAAATATGAAATAAATAATAAAACAAATTCCGAATTTGGGCTTCCAGATGCCCATATTCGGGTGGAAACGTACGTTATTCAAAATTGGATAGTTCTAAGTACCGTTGTTTTATCACAATGCGAGTAAGTACGTACATTTATGCAGATTCTTCATTATTTAATTTCTTTTATAATACACTACGATAACGTTTGGTGGCAACAATTTGAAAAGTGAATCAGACATTTATAGAGAATCAACGCAAAATGCCGAAACGAAAACAATAGTTCTTCAGGGCCAAAGCTCCTTTGGACTTAAAAAAAAGGGGGGGACATTCCTGTATTTTCCGTTTTACTGGGCCGATTGACAGAATTTATACTTTTCATGTCTCGAAAGCGCGACTTAGGATATGTATTAGATTTATACATAGCGTTGTTCTAATATAGGTATTTTGACACAAAATCGGACTTTTTCTGAAACGACATGCCAATTGTTTTCCATATTTCGATTCTACGACTCAAATTATGCCAAACTGCTAAGTTTTGTAAAAACTGCAAGAGCAGTTTTTAAAAAATCAGCTCTCAAAATTTTAGCTCCTCAATGTCAATTGAATTTGGTATATATTAATTAATATCTCTTTTTTTATTAAACTTACTTGACTCCTGTTTCCAGAATTCGAAATTTAGACTTAATCCAAATATAATGCGCACATTTATTATGATTTATTTTTTTAATTTGTATATTTAAATGTTTTTGATAAATTTTTCGGAAAAAAATTTTGTATTATAAAATATAAAATTTTTAGCGTCATCTTAAAGTAGATGTATTTCGAACCATACCTGTCAAAATTAGATTTTTTTATTCAAAATTTCCGAAGATATACGTGAATTTACATTTTGGCGCGTTTTGAAATTTGGCGTATTCTTTGTAAGTGATAATAAAGAAAATGTGGTTTACGCCCTCTGTTGAAATGATTTGAAAGTATGAACGATGACTTTTTTCCCGCTCGTGGGCAATGAAAAAAAAGGAAAGGAAAATAGGTTGCTATAAATTAAGAAGTGAATTATTCTTGTAGCAAAGTGGGAAAAAAAATCCACCAAGATAAATTTTTAAATTTCTCCATAAATTTCTCACCAAAATTACAAAATTTAATATCTAAGCATAATTTGAGTCGTGGAATCGAAATATGGAAAAAAAATGTTATGTTATTTTAGAAAAAGTCCGATTTTGTGTCAAAATACATGTGTTAGAACAATGCTATATATGAATCTAATATATATCCAAAGTCGCACATTCGAGACATGAAAAACGCAATTTGAATTTCGTCTGTCGGTTAAGTAGAACGGGAGATGTAGAACTGTCCCGCTTAATTTATTTTTTTTCCTCGCAGTGTGCGTATATTGATCAATATTTTTTTTGCAAAAATCTGCTTAGAAATGCTTGTCACGTAAATCTCTTAGCATCAGAAATCCTTTTTTAAAGGATGTTTTATTTCCAGGTACGTACTAATGCAAACATTTCTGTCTTCAATTTGTGCACTACCCCTGAATGTGATGTACAGATTTAACATCAAATATCTCGCTCATCTTTTTCCGTAGGGCTTTTTTTCGTAGAACGTCATGTCTTTTTTAAATCAGGAGTTTAACATTTTTTTAATGGAAGTATAGGGACTAGAGAAACCTATTTAAAGCGAAAAGTTAGATGGTGTATTTTTTACAAAATTGATTTACTTAAGTGTAAGGTTGTCAAAACGCGAATCTTTGCTTCAGTTTAAACACTTTTGTAAGTGGTAATACACTTCTAGGACCAATGGTTGGGAAGATAAAGGCTAAGAAAGAACGTTTGTGAACATGGTGTATATATAGTGTGTGTGTGCAAAGTTTTAGGACTATTGATTTTAAATTGGAAGTTCGAATAAAATCGATCGTTAAAGAAATCAGCATTTTCTCTTTTCAGCTTTCAACATGCAATTGCCCTAGTTCTATGCAGCATTTAGTGGGTTCATTGAATTTGTTTAATTCCTTTATGGAATTTGTCTATTTGTCTTTTGGGGGGGTAATACTAGTTAGATTTTTAGGTAGGCTTATTGAATCTCTTCATTACCATCAAAAAACTTACCTTTGAAATAAAACTTCATTTTAGGGTAGAGAAAGTAACCTGTAGATGCCAAATCTATCGGAAAAAGTGGTTGTTTGAGAAATGTGACCCTTTTTTTGGGACTTCCTTGAAGAGAGCAGAAATTTGTAACGACAGCGTATTGTCGGCAACAGAAACAAGTTATTCGATTGAGTTTCTTCAAGTCTAATACACTAAATTGTCTTCGGAAGTATGTCTATAAAGTCTTCATATAATGAGGATTTAATCAGGTGTCTTTCAAAAGTAAATTCCTTGCGAGTTATCAGTTTCCAGTTTAACTATATTACCAGTATTTAAAAGCATCAAGGGCGAAGCAAGAGCATTTTGCTCCATTTTCAGGATCTTCACGATTGTTTAATGAATGAACTGCGCCTTTATTGTTTTATGCTCATCAGCTAATATTCGAACACATAGGTGATTATTTTTCAACAACGACTGTTGAACTACCCATTAACCTTTAACTACCATTCCCGGAATTTGAGATGAATTTTGAGTTCTTCATTGAAATCCGAACTGTTCCTTAAATTTTTTCATTTACTTTAAAAAAATGAACTTCAAGATTCAAGAGTTTTAGTGACTCACCTCACTAACTTAGTTGTATCTTTTAATTATATATATGTAATATTTTAGCGGGTAGTCACAGGAATGACAAAGCTTGGCAACAGAGTCCGGGCGTTGTTGTGGCTGAGTAGAAGGCTGCAAAATGTCGACAAAGAAGGATTTAGCTTTAATTTTAGGCTTTTTACGTCATAACTGTTCTAACAAAGGGAAGAAGGATGAGATGAGCAGCAGCAGCATCTTGTAGCATCGATAGAGAAAAGCAGTCTAACAAAAAATGGCGTGTACTAGTCATTTATACTAGAGGTTATGTAACATGCCAGAAGAGTCTCGAAAGTACTGGTCTGGAGGAAAGATCCTGAAATTGCGGAAAGGTAATTATAGGTTGCCTTTTCGAGCAGAGCAAAGCCATCGTATTTTTTATATTTTACACACATATATATGGATTAAAGCCGAGTTAGCTACAATAATATTGCAGAACAGCTAATGTCTTAGAAGTAGAAATACTGCATTTCGTAAATGTTGATCTGTAATGAAGACCAAACATGGCAGCAGAAGCATATTAAAAAAAAAAAACCTTTTTATTTCGGTAAACATTTATGGTCGCAAAAAAAGTTAGTACATTACTGGTGCCTTTTCAAGAACATTTAAGTTTTGGATAGCTTTGCGGTAAAAGGGAAAGCAGTAAGCATCAGCACAGCTAAGTCGAAGTGCAGAGAGCAGGTGTCTTGTGTTCAGGATGAAATTTTAATTCAGAATGAGCTTCGTTTCGGTTTTCAATGCATTTGATTGCATAACTAATAATGCTGTAATATTATTATTAGCTGTTTGAGTTTCAGTTACATTCATGTACCAGTGTTATGTAAGAATCATATGAGATGGATTAGCCTCGAAATGACGCAATGAAGAAAAAGGTTACTATTTTTAAAGTACAGAGGGGAAATATACAAATTAAAACTAAGGGACAATTGTTAAATGTAATTATTATTTATATATTTTTTATCTTTCGTACATACAGCAAGCCACTCGTAGAGACCTCCACCCAATCAGACCTGCTCACATACAAGAACCAGTGGATCAGATGACTGCTCGCTTAAACGATTTAACCAGAAAAGTGAATGCCTTGACACGGAATATTAGTGATAAGAAACCGACCTTAAAGTGCTGGAACTGCGGTGCCTTAGGGCACATGCGAAGGAAATGCCGAACACCCAAGAGCACGGAAAATAAGACGGACGATATAAACAGACAATTAAATGCCATAAGATGGTTAAAGAGAGACAATAAACCAAAGTGCTGGAACTGCGGAGCTGAAGGCCACGTACGAAGGAACTGCAGAACACCCCAAGGTGAGGAAAATAAGATCATTTCCCAGCAACGACGCAGGAAGCAATTTAATGTTCGTAACGCGGAGCGAAGGTTGAACGATAGTGAAAAACCCTGGTTTTAAAGTGCTCGAGATTTCTGCAGTGTGTGGCAACAGTAATGGACTATCCATCAGTGGACATATCGATGGAATTCCCTGCAATATGATCGTTGATACAGGAGCTAATGTTACCATCATTCGGAAGAATTTAGCTCAAGAATTTAAGGACAAACTGATTTGAACGCCATCCTCTGTTACCCTCCAGACTGCGTCCAGCGAGAAAATTGACATAGATGGGAAGTTAAACGTGAACATTACCTTTGGAAGTGTCACCTACTATCACACAGCATATGTGGCGGATATTACAGATCCTTGCATACTCGGATTGGACTTTTTAAGGAAATACAATTTTTCCTTAGACTTCAAAAACAACAAATCGCTTTCAGCATCTGAGGACATGACTATCGATCATCAGAAGCGATCCTCAGCTGGAAACGCCGACGTTTCGTCCGAAAGACCCTGCTCAGAACGCTGCCCAAATCATACTAGAGTCGAAGAGAAACCCAAGGCTACCAGCAGTTCTCCACTCCAGATGCTCATCGGTCGTGATCTTCGTCTGTCTTGTGATTTCTTGTTTGGCCGCCCTACAGATGCGTCTTCAACGCCTGAAGAATATATCCAAGATGTCCAGGCCCGGTTTGAAGTGGTAGCACCGTTCTGCACGAGAGCGAGTCAACTTGGCGGCGAAGATGAAGAACCGCTACGACACGAGAGCTACTGGCCATCGTTTCAACGAAGGAGACAAGGTGTGGTTATGGAATCCGACACGACGGAATAGATTCTCGACAGGTTAGCTCCTTACTATGACCATAGTACGTAGTGTATATAATTGTAAATAGTGTAAGACCATGGTCCCTTTTTTGTATTTAGTGTTTGATTTGTATTTAGTATGTGATTTGTATTTAGTATGTGATTTGTATTTATTATGTGATAGTATTTGATTTGCTGAAAGCTACTTATTGCAATTATTGTTTATTTTGTTGTTGTAACGCAATGTTTATTATTGCATTGATGCCTCAGTTGTAAGTTTGGCTCCTGTTCTGGGATTGTACTGCCCGGGAAGTGCAGTCCTTAGGAAAGGGGCAGTGTTACGGATTTCATATTTATTTGGCTGTATATTTAGAATTGGAATTAAAATTGCTTTATTTTCCCCTGCAACGCAGACGATTTTTGAAGAGAAAGCTACGTCAGAAAAGTAAAAATAAAAGAGTGCGTGCATTTAATATTTAATAAATAAATATCTCGTATTTACTGCTGCCATCCACAAATATCGAAGTTTTTCCAGAATATTCTAGTAAGTAATTAAAACAGCTTATAAAAGCCGCATTAAAACACCTAATCTTAGTTGTGGTTCTAGTTGTAGCTGTTTTAAGCGAACTGTTTGTTTACTTAATGCTGTGATTGATTGTAGCGAATTCGCTGTGAGATTGAATTAACGTTATCTGTTTTGGAGTGAATTCTGTTTAACGTTTGAGATATTGTGATATTGTACTAATATCTCTGAGCAAATATTTCAGCATTTTGTTTTATTTCTTGTGAAAAGAATAAATTCTGTTAACTTTTTTTTAACAACTGGTGCATTCAATCCATTACGAACCCGTACGCACGCAACAATATATATCAAATTCAATAAACATTGATGAGCTAAAATTATGAGAATTAATTTTTTAAAAACTAATCGTGCGATTTTTACAGAACTTGGCAGTTTGGCATAATTTGAGCCGTAGAATCGAAATATGGAAAAAAAATGGCATGTCATTTCAGAGAAAGTCCGATTTTGTGTCAAAATACCTATAGTAGAACAATGTTATATATGAATCTAATACATATCCTAAGTCGCGCTTTCGAGACATGAAAAGTGTAAGTTGAATTTCATTAATCGTCCCAGTAGAACGGGTGACATAGAACTGTCCTATTCCCCCCTTCCTCCGCAGTGTATATTATTTGAGCAGCTGGTAGCTTAGTTCTTAAACTGTGTAGTTTTTAGACTACTGATCAATACTTAAATTTATTTGACTGTTATTATTTCATTTGTATATCCGAAAGTGGTGGTTGTTTAAAGCACGGCCCATGTCCTGCATTTTTTAAAAGTCTAGTTTAATAAAAACGTTGTTTAAACCTTTATAAGTCTCTGTTATGCTGTTTTCAGATATAGCGATAACTTGCCACCTGACCTTTCGGTACGGCAATCAGAGTCACTAACTACTATCCCGATTGGACGCCCTAATTATTCCTAATCCTCCTCTACTCTGGCGATCCGTATAACTAACCCGTATAAAATTATTCTTCCAGTGAAGAATCCCATCATAAGCTTTAAGCCTCTAATGCAAGGATGTCAAACTCGCGACCCGCGGCCGCACGCGGCCCACAACAAATATTTTTGCGGCCCGGCCAATATATCGGCAAATAATAATATATAATAATAAAATAACATATCGACGAAGAAAAAAATGAAATGTTTACTGCTAAGTAATTAACGATAATTTATTCAGTGTTGTTAGATTACTCACAGCGAGCTGACACACACACTACTTAAATTACAAATGCGTGTGAGTAGCTTGCGTTCAGCTACCTTCGGCTTTTGGGGGACACGTGCACTCAGAACTTGTACGCATCCCCCGATAGCCGAATGTGGCCGAACTCATGGTCTCAGTTTTCCAATCATAGTTTTGTACGATATATTGGTGCATGCATGTGCATGCACTTTGCTTTATTATTAATTATTACTTAATTCATATTGTTACGGATTTCATAGTTATTTATTTAGTTAGTTTTTTTTATTTAGAATTGTAATTAGATTTGCTTCATGTTGCCTTAGCAACGCAGACGATTTTTGAAAAGACAGCTGCGTTGGAAGGTTAAAAATAGAACAGCGCGTGCATTTAATACCTAATAAATAAATATCTCGTAATTGCTGTTGCCATCCACAAAAATCCAGATATTTATAGATGTTTCCAGTATATTCGAGAAATTAATTATAAAGCTTATAAAAGCCAAGAACAAACAACTCCTCTCAGTAGTAGCTGTAGTTCTAGCGAACTGCTGGTTTACTTAATGCTGTGATTGATTTGTAGCGATTTCGCTGTGAGATAGAATTAGTTTCTCTGTTTTGAATTGATTTTTGCTAAACGTTTGACATTTTGTGATATTGTTAGAATATTTTTGAAGAAATATTTCAGCATTTTGATTTATCTCTTGTGGAAAGAATAAATTTTTGTTAACTTTTTAACGTTAACCGTGCTTATTCCAGCCCTTTGTATTCAGCATGTATATATCAAAACCAAGTGGTAGTAAAATTAAACGAAAAATCACTGACGAACATAGAATATTCCAAGTAAAATGGGAATTAGAATATTTTGTTATGAAATAAAAGATAAAATAATCTGCTTGATATGTAATAATACTATTAATGTACCAAAGTTATATAATATTAAACGTCATTACGAACAACACAAATCGAAATATAACAATTACGAAGGATTAATGAGAGAAGAAAAGTTGAAAGAGCTCAAGTTAGGAGTGAAAAAGCAACAGTCCATGTTTAGTAAAGTATTGCAAGAAAGTGAAGCGGCGGTACATGCAAGCTACGTCTTGTCCGAGTTGATAGCTAAACATTCGAAGCCTTTTACTGACGGTGATTTCATCAAGGAATGCCTAATGAAAGCTGGAGAAATTGTTTGTCCTGGAAATGTGAAGGCTTTTCAATCAATTTCATTGTCTCGAAATACAGTTGCGGAAAGAGTTACTGATTTAGCCGCGAATTTAAGTGATCAGATCAAAGCAAAATCATCTAGTTTCGAAAGTTTCTCCATTGCCTGTGACGAGAGCACGGACATTAGTGGCAAAGCTCAATTAGCAGTGTTTCTTAGTTCTTGTGACAAGAATTTTAACATTTTTGAGGAATTACTGGAACTAATACCGATGCCTGGTACTACCGCAGCAGAAGACATATTTACTTGTGTTTTTAGACTTCTGCAGAAATACAATCTACCTTTGGCAAAATTAAATTCTGTAGCTACAGATGGCGCTCCATCAGACCGGGAAAAACAAGGGCTTCGTAGCATAACTAAGAAAAAAACTTTGTGAAATTCACGGTTCAAACATTCATCATATGCATTGTATTAAACATCAAGAAGTTCTATGCACGAAAGTAATAAATATGGAGAATGTTTTGTCATATATAAAAAAAGTTATAAATTTTATAAGATCTGGAGGTTTAAATCAGCGTCAATTCACTGCTTTCTTAAGTGAGTTAGATAGTGAATATTCGGGTTTGTCCTACTATACCGAGGTACGTTGGTTATCTTGCTCCAAGATTCTCAAACAATTCTGGGATTTGAAAGAAGAAATATGTCAGTTTTTAAAAACGAAAAATCAAGACGTAAGTTTGTTTTACGATCCAATATGGATACAAGATTTATCTTTCTTGGTTGATATAACCAAACACTTAACCGATTTAAATTTATCGTTACAAGGAAAAGATCATATCATTACGAACATGTTTGACATAATTAAAGCATTCAAATGTCAACTAGTTCTTTGGGAAAAACAACTTAAAAATGAAGATTTGACGCACTTCCCGACGTGCAGCATGAACAAATCAAGTTTAGATGATACTTGTTCGTATCAAAAATACGCAGAAAAAATTGCAAATTTAACAACTGAATTTGAAACGAGGTTTAATGATTTTAGTTCCCTCGAAGACAAATTTTTTTTGTTTTCTTCGATTTTCTCAATAAGTATTGACTCAGTACCCAGCCATATGCAAATGGAGGTGATCGAGATTCAATGCAACTCAAATTTGAAAGCAAAATTCATTGAAGTGGGCGTGCCTGAATTTTACAAATATTTACCAGCCAGGTTTGAAAATACTCGAAAATTCGCATATGAAATTATTTCCATGTTTGGTAGCACTTATCGGTGCGAGCAGTTATTTTCAGTCATGAAAGGTAATAAGTCTCCTATTAGAAACCGTATTAATGATGCTCACCTTGGGTCAGCGTTGAAAGTTATCACTGCAAACAAAATTTCTCCCGAAATAGGAAAGATAATAGCAGAGAAGAGATGTCAAGTATCAGGACGTAAACATTAAATTTGTCTTGTTCTTTTCTATATATATATATATATATGTTTATTATTGTATTATTCGAAATAAATCTACGTTTCTATGAATATTGATTTTTTTTTTTGCGGCCCGCCAAAAGTTAAACCTTGTTTGTTTGGCCCAAATGTACCTATGAGTTTGACATCCCTGCTCTAATGCAACATCAGTAACCTTTGGATATTATAGACGCGTAAGGAAAATTATTTTGTTTATCGAGATCAGACTGGTTAGGAACAGCAAAGCGTGACAAAGATTCTTCAGAATTTCTGCAGGAAATTTCATGTAACTGAGATTAGATAAATTATAAAATGTTAAGTTATTGTGACATGTGTATCTCAAGAATAACGCCTTTGAAGTTTATTTCGGGCTATTTCCACGAAAAATGTTGTTGCTGTAGTGTCTCAAAAGAGAGGAGATGAGTTTTTTTTTAATCCCTGCTTTCCTTTCACACTGATATTTCTAGACAAAACAAGCCAGACGTGTCTAAATTGGGCAGAGGTAAAATAAATATTTTGGATGAGATCCAAAGAGTGCGGCATAAACAGTTTTTGCACGTTTTTAACAGTGGTATAAGGATAGTTTCGTTAAGTTCGAAAGGAAAACCCAATGTGAAAGAAAGCAAAAATTCTTCAGAAAAAAAAGGTCAATAATATGTTTTTTTTTTTTTAAATCCACTATTCGTGTTTTTTAGAGGGAAGCGAACAAGATTTAAGAGAAATTGACAGAGCTAAATCTGGTGAGCAGAAACACAGCATTTTCTAGATAGCAAAGGCTTGCGATATTCCATGATTCATGATTCATTATAATTATTCTTTTCATGCACAGCTGGCTCATTAGAGCTTCGATGTTAACATGCATGTTGCCATCTTTGTTTCTTTCATGTTTTACCGTTCAATTTCGGTTTGCCTGTCGATCTCGCCGATAGCCGTTTGAGTGCCATTTTTTAATGTTCTATGATCAGCATTCTTAATATGCTTCCGATTCGCCTTCTTTGTTTAGTTTTCATTTTTTTACCGATTTTGTCTTGGATTTTATCAAGACTTTTGGTTTCCAAAATCAAGAATTTTCCCAGGAATGAGTGATTAGCCCATTGCCCAAAGCCCAAGGGGGTATAATTCTGTATTCTTATTTTACAGATTCTTCTCAAATCGTATTTTATAGTATATACATACGCCAAATATAATAAATAAATAAATAATAAATGTTCTATACAGATATAATAGAGAAATATACAAATGTAAGAGGAATTCAACCATGCCTTTTTTCTTATAGAAGAATTCTTTCAAAACTGACTGTAGCCGATAAAGCGATTCACGAACTCACGATCTGACGGCAAAGTGAGAGCTTATTGAAAATCATCGATGATAGGTACCCATCAGTAAAACGAGTACTCAGCCAAATGCCAAAAATTTTATTTCGGGTAACAGAACATTGTATCACAGAATGCAGTACACTGAAGCCTGTTGAAATTTATTCTGTATAGCCACATGGAATACCCAGGCTAATTTGTTTCGTCTTTTATATGTATTTTCTTTGTTTGAGGAAGATTTGACGAGCAAGCAGCTCCATGGGATAAATCGAGCTGGTCAAGAAAATTTCATGGCTTTGGCATGAGAACATCAAAAGTGGACCTTAAATGGCTAAAAGATTGACTAGCTATTTTTGTTGCAGCACGCGAACAGCTCTCACATGTACTTCTTTTATTTCAGGAAGTTTTGACGCAAGTGTGCTCCAAGAGATAAATCGGGTTGGTCAAGAAAGTTTTATGCTTTTGAGACTCCCCATACATGTATTAACTTCATCCAAGAGATAGGAATACACTTTAATGGCTACTACTTATTTAAACATCATCGCGAAACAGATAGATCCTTTCATTGCAAATCGTCAGTCTTGGAAAACCGTGTAGAACCTTATCATATTTTTTCCCCCAGTATCGTATCGCGCTGCCTTGATTGTTCGAGAATGATTTTTGAAAGAAGAGGAGGTATTGCGTAAAAGAAAAGGATCAAGGCACTGCGATATTTCTCGAACGCAATCTAGTCGAAAATATGATGATAGACATTATGTTAGGAGAACAGTTCTGACATACAGCAGTTCATTCACCAAATTTGAAGAAATTAAAATGTCTGCTTCTAACATATTGCATCTAAATATCATGAAATAACTTCAGAAACTTTGTGATGCCCGTATTTTATCCGGTAATAAATTTTAAGCGGTGATTACTGTCTTAACCAGGTTGCCATATTGCATTGAGTCTTTACAAAAAACTGAATCGAGATGTTAAAACAAAATAAAATTTAGCTAAGTTTAAATCAACAAACCTGAAAAGGGATATTTATGGCGGTGGGAAGATAACACTTTGACAAACAGTTCCTAAATTTTTCTTTCTATTTCCCTGGGCGCTAGTCTTTTTTATGACATGTTTAATTCTTACATTTCTGTGCGTTTATTATCCAGTAAAAGAAATGTATGCAACATTTGTTCGGCAATTACGCGGCAATATTTAGCGAACTTCTGCTTTAATATAAACGAGGGCTGCTTTTGATGGATGCTGGCTCTCCTCATCAGAACAGTACTTATCTCCTATTAATTCAAAAGACTTGTCATGCCTGACAGAATTATCATTTCCAAAAACTCTTTGCCATAAGTGCTCACATTTTTAATATTGTCCGTGAAGCAACTCAACTTCATTCAGATGTCCATTACACCGAACAAGGTCTTTAATTATGGCTTTTTTTTTTCTTTTCTTCTTTTTTTATCCTCTTCTCGAGGGTGGGGGGAGATTATTGCTGACAAAGGATTACTGAACTTAGAGGGAAGGGGTAAAAAATGAGGACTCCAATCTTTTTGTCAAGGCCCTTGGGTCGGCTGGAATGTAATTATGTCCAGTAGAAAGAGGGTTTAATGATATGTACGAAGGGCCTAATCTGCCTTAATTTTTCTTCTGCTTCATTTTTTTCTAATGCCATTTGCTCCCGCTCCGTGGGTAGGGGTGCTTCAAGGATTTTTTTCGCTGTCGCCTGTTCTCTCGGTACTTCTCCGACCCCTTCTCAGTGAGTGACAGGGATTTCTGAAATGCTGAGGCTACTCTTTCCTCCATTTTTTACCACGTTTGTTTAAGTTTTATCTGGGAAATTTATTGGCACTTAAAAATTGACCTGGAATCTTATTTTGACCAGTAGTTGTTAATGGTAGTGCTGAATTTCTTTCGAAGTTCTGTAATAATTTACATGATTTTTTAAACTTTTTAAAGTTTTAATACATTGTTATTAATTTAATTAAAATGCATATTTCTTTCATCTATTCAGTTTTCGATTTTTATTAAAAGTGATAAAAAATTTCTATATCAAATTATTTTTAAATGAAATGGAGAAAAAGTAATACAATTTTCTGGAAATTTAAAAAATGTCGCAGAGGCATTATTTTCGGGCGAAAACTTTAGTAGGGAGTTGTTTCAGTGTTGAACTACATTCAGACGTCTGTTTTACTACACGAATTGCTTAGGACAATATAAAAATCGAAAGACAAAGCAATTTATTTAACTTCTCACAGTAGTGTTAAAATAATCAGCTTTTTGTCAGAATTACACCTGGATTTTCAACTTATTGCTATTTTGTCATCAAATTCAACAATTTTGATTTTCATGTCTTCAGTTCTGATAGAGCTACTAAAAAATTATGAACGCTTCTAAACAAACACTTTTTTTTTTGTGCAAAAAAACAACAACTGAATTGTAACTTTTATAGTTTATTACATATAATATTTAGAAGTTTTGATGTACTTCGTTTACAATTTTATCTAGTCCTGGGTTTCTCCTTAGGGATGAGATTTGAGTGATCTGATCTCACTTTGTAGAGTTATTAGATTTGCTGAAAAAAAGAACATGAAAAATATGCACTAGTCTCTCCGAGACATGAACTCAAGACCTCGCGGGTCCTATACCGAATCCAAAGCTGGATGTGCTTTCAATTGCAACAGAAATTTAGGCAGTAAGGAGGAACGAAATAAACTTTGCCCCCCCCTTACAAAAAAAAGTGTGTGGGGGGGGAGATTTCTATATGCCTATTCTTTTGGTCTGATTGATGAAATTTAAGTTACCTTTTTTACGTCTCGAGAGCGCATCTTAGTATAGATATTAGATTTATGTATATCATTGCTCTAACATAGGTACTTTGAGACCAAATCGGACTTTTTCTGAAATGACATACCGATTTTTTTTATATTTCGAATTTATAACTAAAATTATGCAGAAATGTTAAATTTTGTAAAATTTGGTGAGAAACTTACCGAGAAATCTAAAAATTTATCTCGGCGAACTTTTTTCAGTTTGCTCCAAGAAACATTCCCTTGGCAAAATTCTTAATTTACGGTAACCTATTTTCCTTTTTTTTTCATTGTGCATGACGGAAAGAAAGGTGCATCGTTCATTCTTTAAAAGAATTTTAACAAAGTAGTTAAACCATGTTTGGTGTTATTATTGCAGATAACAAATATGCCAAATTTCGAAACGTGCCAATATTTAAATTCACGTATATCTTAGGAAATTCTGAATAAAAAGTTCTAAGGTTTTGCAGAATAGAATACATCTACTTTACGGTAATGAAAAACATTTTATAGGTTATAACTCAGAAAGTTTTTCGAAAAATTCATAAAAATTACTAAAAATGCAACTTTTAAAAACAAATCAGAAAATAGCTGCGAATTGTATTTGGATTGAACCTAAATTTCGAACTGTGAAAGACGGAATCAAGTAAGTTTAATGAGTAAAGAGGTATTATTAAATATATACCAAATTCAATCAATGTTGAGGAACTAAAATAATTGAGAGCTAATTTTTTTAAAATTACGCTTACGATTTTTACAAAACTTACGACTAACGAAGTAGCAAGTATGATTCAACGACTTAAATTATACTTGCTACTTTGGTATAATTTAAGTCTTTGAATCGAAATCTGGAAAAAACAGATATCTTTTCAGTACAAGTCCTATTTTGTGTGAAAATTCGTATGTTAGAACTATGCTATATATAAATAGTATCCTAAGTCGCGCTTTCGAGACGTGAAAAACGCGATTTAAATTTCGTCAATCGCCTCAGTAGAACGGGAAATACAGAGCTGCCCCCCCTTTTTTGTATACCTTACAAGTTGATTGAAAAATACATGAAAAATGTCCTCTCCGGGACTTGAACTTAGGACCTCCCGTTCCTAACTGGATGCGTTTCGAACTACAACACAAATTCACGCGGTAGGGAGGGATAAAATACTTTACAAGTTGATTGATTTCAATGCGGTGAAATCCAGTGCGTATTTCCCAATTTTATTAATTTTATTTAAAATACGTATTATTATCGTATTTTAATCAACTGCACTTACACAGAGACTTATATTAAAATGCTACTTTTTCCCTTCTTCGCTTTATGTTCTTCCTACAGAGAACATTATTTTTCTCATATCTCAAAATCTAACTAAAACCTGAGTGGTTGAGCCCGCCGGAGCCTGGTTCCAGTAGTTCTCAGTTTTTGTGAGAAATCGTAATTCTAGCCGCAGCGCTGCAGCTCTAGAAAAGAAGTCTTTGGCGTTACATTTATATAACTGAACCAAAATTTCAGCAGAAAATTTTGTCTTGAGAATTTTATTTTAATAATAAACCTTAAAAATCGATTCTAACTAATGAAATGCGTACCTGTCGTTCTCTGGGAAGCAAACCCTTTGGCGGAGGTGGAGACTTTTGAGGAATGCGCCCCCAGCCATATGTCAAAGGCCTTTTTCTCCAGGAAGTGGAATGAATTTATGAGAGTTGATAAATTTTTCGTTCCCGAAAGTACTAGAAGTGATTATCGTGGTCATGCCCTTCCGTTGCTAGTGACTTTCCCAGCAGACTATTCGGTACAAAAATAATTACTTTTACGGAACTTTACGTTTGTTCTCAGCTTACTCCCTTGGATTTCGGGAAAACTGTTTCCTTTGTCTTATTCGGCTTGACAGTTATACTAATATCTGGAGGAGATCGCACTCATATGCTCAGATAATATTGAACCCTTCTCTCTTTGTTTTCATGACTACACACCTCTGTTAAAATTTTCTCCCGTACACTCATATTGTTTCTAGCTTTTTTTTTTCTCTTTTTTTTTCTGTTCTTGCTTGTGTTGTTTTAACCGTTATCTTTTTTAATTTTTTCATTGGCGTGCTGGAAAAAGAATGAGCTTTATTTATGAACTAGTACATTTTTCATATTTGGATAAGTAATTTTAGTAGAATTATAAATAAAATTGTTGAATTTTTCCGTGTAATGTAGCGTGAGAAAAATTTAAAAAAAAAGCTATGCCGGAAATGTAAGAATACAGGTGCACGTGCATTTAACATTGAGTAAATGAATATTTCAGTAATCTGCATCGAAACTGAGTAAATGTAATTGACCACTATCTTAGCTGCAACCGTAATTCCACACTGCTATTGCTTTCCAGAAATCTCAAGAAGCAGAAACTGCTAGAAATATCTCGCGCGGCCGCTTGAAAATTATTTAAGGCCGGAGAGAGAGCGTCTGAGTTCAGTTGCTTAGTTACTGTTGTTGCGAGTTGTTTACTTCAGCGTGAACTGAGATATTAGGTTTTTCTTTAGATGCGCTTTACATTGGGTTGTATTTAATGTTCTTAGTAGTTTGAACTACTGTGTGTTATTGTGAACACTTTTACGACAATCTCTGAGGAAAATTCCAGAGTTAGGAAATATTTCTTTTGATAAGAACACATTTTATTAACCTATTATCGGATTTGTGCATTCAATCTATTATGAACCCGCAAGCACGGAACAATGTATTCAAAACTGAAATTCAGTCGAAGACCGGCTGGGCTATTTCTTGTTTTCGAGTGGCATTGTAATTACAGTTGGAGCCCAAAATAAGGCGACGTGTGGTATTCCATTTTATTAAACTATTTATCATTAATGTAGTAATATATTAAATTGTCATTTATATTTACATTTATTAAATTTTAATTATTGAATTATTTTATTTTTTCTTTATTTTTTTACGCTTTCATGACGGCCTTCCTTCGGGCTTCGGGCTCCTGCACTTTTAATTTTAGAAATTAAGCCACGATTAAAACGATTGTAAACGACTCAATTTATGCTTAAATCTATCATAAATCAGGTTTAGAAAGAATTTGAACTCAAAGAAAATTTATTTAATTCTCGGATCTGATATTTTGAAACCCCATTCAAAATTTAATCAAATTCTTGACTTAAACGATTCTGTATTTCTGTGGAAACTTGAATACATATTATAGATGAAGATGCTTTAATATTATAATGCTTTATAATGTTCTAATATTAAAATTTAAATCCATCGAAATCTCTGGTCTCCATGTTTGTTTCTTTTTGGGGCTAAGATCTTTGAGTGTCCAAAAATGGCGTTTCTTTGCTGTCTTCCGCAAACGATTAGGCCCAGAATCTTCTTGTCATCCCCTTGGGTGACAGGCTGATTAAAAAACATGATGAATCGCTAAAAGCAGAGGACGGTTGGACAGATAATGGAAATTCTTTTCTTCCCAGTCCCAACCTCGTCCTTGAAGGGCTATTTTTTCTCCATTATTATTAATCGGGGATATTTTTTTCCTACTTCACCACCCCCATGGGTGCATCCTCAGTGTTTCACTGCCATTACGGCTGGTTTCGTCCGGTTTCTTCCATCACGGCTTAGCTATGCATAGTCCTACTGGTATTTGCTGAGCTCCCTGCTTTCTTTGTAAGTTAATTGCCTTTCCTATTTCTATCTTTTGCCTTTCCGTTAGGAAATATGATGGAAGGTTTAAAGGAGTCTGAAAGGATTATTTCGGGTTTATTATAAAAAAAAATGCTCGTGCTTTATTAGCAGAGGAGACTGACGAGTCAAAACCTGCTGAGCATCGCGACTTAGTTATTTTCGCTCTCCATAAGAAACGCTTAATTCACTTAGATTTCTGTCTCATAAAGGAAAAAAAAAAAAAGTGTACACCACGTGACTTCCTTGTTTGGCCTATTGATTATACATATTTTTAGATGCACTTCATTTAAACTTATTACCTCGAATTCTTCTAGCTTAATTAACCGATCCCTCAAATCAAGTCGAAAATTACATCAAAAATTGCAGATTTTGAAATTGAATATCCCTGTCAAATTTTGTCGTACAGGAGTCCATTTTCTTCCATTTTTAATTTTTCATAGCGAGTATAAAGCTTTCCCAAATATAAATATAGGAACCGGGAGACAGCATTAAAATTTAGATTTCGTTATTTGTCCAAAGTTTGTTAGTCCAAAGGGACTTAGTCCCGAAGGACTATTACTTTCGTTTTGCGATTTTGCGTCGGAAACACAAAAACGGCGTATCACTTTTCAAATTGTTGCCACTAAATGTTATCGCTCTGCATTAAATTTTAAAAAATGAAAAATCTGCATAAATGTATGCATGTTTCTCGCATTGTGATAAAACCTAGAGCCATCGAATTTTGAATGACGTAATCCTACTGCGAATATGGGCATCTGGAAGCCCTAATTTTGAATTTGAAATTTGCTTTATTATCGATTTTATGTTTTGTAACATTTCAACGAATTTCTGATTAACAAACTAAATGATTTCAAAGCGAGCAATGGCAACACTGTACGGAAAAAAAAAAACTTTTTTATCTCCAGCGCACGAGACTTACGGAAATTCTAAAGATATGTTCATTTTAAAATGATTTTGCGATATTGATTTTGAACTGAATTTTATGGTTTGAGTACGTAGTACATGATATTTAATGAAAAAAGGTAGCACACGAAACGTTAAAAAAACGCGCCTTTGGACGTAATTTAAAATCTGAAATCTTTCAGATTTTATTTATTTTTTTTCTTTTTTCTTGTTTTCTTTCTTTCTTAGTAGCCTATAGGGCTATTAACTTCATTTTGGCATTTTGCGTCGGTTCACTATAAATGTCGGCTCTCTTTTCAAATTGTTGCCACCAAATATTACAGCTCTGCATTATATTTAAAGAAATTAAATAATGAAAATCTGTGTGTGCGTGTGCTTGTTTCACGCAGTGTGAAGAAACAACGGTACCTAGAAACATCAAATTTTGAATAACGTAGTCCTCCATTGGAATGTGGGCAATCTGGAAGCCCAAATTTAGAATTTGTTTTATTATGTATTTAATATTTTGTCAAACATTAAAGAAATCAATTGGCAAACTCAACGATTTCAAAACGAGCAATGGCGACACTGTACGGTAGGGGAAAAAAAATATTTCCAACACGCGAGACTCAGCGTCGGAAATTCTAAAGATATGCTCTTTTAAGTATTTTGTGATATTGCAGTTTAATTGAATTTTATGGTTTCAGTGTGAAAAACATGATATTTAATAAGTAAAGGTGACACACAAAACGTCAAAAAAAAGCCCCTTTGGCTTAATATAAAATCTGAAAGGTGTCAGATTTTTCTTATTTTTATTATTTTAACTCTCCTTTTTTTAGTCCAAAGGGGCTTTGTTCCTGAAGGACTATTGTTTTCGTTTTGCGATTTTGCGTCGGGAACATTAAAAGTCTGAATCACTTTTCAAACTGTTGCCACAAAATATTGCAGCCCTGTATTATAACTAAAGAAATTAAGTAATGAAGAAATCTGCATAAAAGTATGTATATTTCTCTAAATACGACAAAACAACGGTACCTAGAGCCATCCAATTTTGAATAACGTACGTTTCCACCCGAATATGCGCATCTGGAAGCCCAAATTTGAAATTTGGAATTCGTTTTATTATTTATTGCATATCTTTTAAAACTTTAACGAATTTTTTATGAACAACCTCAAACGATTTAAAAGCGAACGATGGCAACACTCTACGAGAAAAAAAAAAACTTTTTATCTCCAGCACGCGGAACTATGTATCAGAAATTCTAAAGATAGACTCATTTTTAAATTCTTTTGCTATATTGCTGTTGAACTGAATTTTATGGTTTAAATGCGACGAACATCATATTTAATAAATAAAGGTAACACACAAAACGTTAAAAAAACGCCCTTTAGACCTAATTTAAAATCTGAAACCTTTCAGATTTTTTTTTTAATTGACATTGCCGAAACTGGAATATTTTCGTCATTTCAAACATTTCTGTGATTGAAAATACTTGACCAAGGACTGGAAAAATTAAGACCGGGTTGCCGTTTGAATAAAAAAGGGAGATGCACAGCTAAATGTTATTACAGTCTCATATATATAATTTCAGTATTCAACGGCTAATTTTTTTTTAATTATACGAGATACATACGTATGTACGTAGGTAACTACAGACGTTACTCAAAAATCAGTCCGAATGGATTCGAGACCGATCAGAATGAATATTTCTGTTGAAATCTGATAATCGAAATTTTTCGAGATTTCAATAGTTCCTTTACTTCGTACAGTTGAAGTAATAAGCAGATTTTTATGAACTAGCTGTGGTGTTTTTTAAAAACATTATAAGACATTTCTCCCGCCTTCTTCGCATGCCTTCGTGATGTAGTGGTCAGCACCCTCGACGCGTATTCGAGAGGTCCGTGATTCGAGTCCCGCAGAAGGTGTTGTTCATTCTTCCCATCAGATTAGGTGACGCAGTCACATTTCCAGGTTCCTGGGCGAGGCCCTACCCTGCGTAGAAGCTATTGTGGCGGTGTGCATAACTTTGAAAAATTTCTCCTTCCAAATAACCTAATGTCTTTACAAGTGGCACCCGAACTAAAAAAGGTGGTGAATGATGATTCCCCACACCAGTATTTGGCGATTGGGTTCCCTAATCTCCATTCACCCTTTAAAAGGGGGAGTATATAAGGTATTTCTCCCCGCCTTCTTCGCATGCCTTCGTGGTGTAGTTGTTTGCACGCTGGACGCGTGTTCGAGAGGTCCGTCGTTCGAGTCCCGGCGAAGGCGTTGCTCATTTTTCAATACTCCTGCTTCAAAGCTATCTAATGTCTTTACAACATAACACTGATCATAGAAACTACCTCCTCAATACATACTTTCTTCAAGATATCCTGTTTAAATCGCAATACTATATTAGGGCATACTAGGGAATACCTCTGATTTTAGATATTTTGAGAACTTCGTTATTTAGCATCGTAAGGATGCCTTGTTTAAGTCGCTATGTCTCAAGGCAGATGAAGATGGTTGAAGCTGTTGGACTTCAGGTGGTCTTCAAGATTTCAATATTGAAAATCTTGAGTGCGTTCATCTGAACTTTACGCAGGTCTTCTATCGTCAGGCGTTCTGAAGATGTTTATTCTCAGCTCTTTCAGCGATTAGGTTTCACGAATTTGCTGGAGGATGTCTTGGAAATAAATACGCTATACTGTGACATTAAGCAATCAGGTGGATGTGCTGGAGGAATAATCCTGCATGTCCTAAAAGTATTGTAAATATGACCTTTAACTTTCACAGCATTTCGTACACTTTCGATGGAACCTAGTACAGATATCCTAGAGATATACTGGGATGTAGCATTAAGCAGTTGAGAAAATTTGTTTCTGAAACTAGTGTGATATTACGGAATTTTCTGAGCATGAGGTAAGTCGGACCTTATATCCTCGCAGCATTCCGTACATTGTCGAGAGGATCTAGCAAGTATATTCTGGCGATGTGTTAGGTTTTGACAATAAGCATTTGGAAATATGTGTTTGGGAAGTAAAATAATGTTCTGAGGATGAGTAGGGTCTTAAATCCTTACAGCATCCTGTACTCTGTCGAGGGGATTTAGCAAGGATATTCTGAGGATATACTAGGATGTGACATTAAGCATTCGAGAAGATGTATTTGGGAAACCAGTGTGACGTTCCGGGATGTTATGAGGAAGTCGAAAGTAGGACTTTAACTCTTCACAGTATCCGGTACATTGTCGAGAGCACCTAGCGAGGATATCCTGGGTTTAGACTAGAATGTCGCATTATTTGGGAGAACATACTTCTGGTATTAGTGGAATATTACGAGACGTTGGATGTCTAAGTAGGACCTTAAATCTTCATCGCATTCTGTACACTTTCGAGGGGACCTAGTGAGGTTATCTTGGGCATACAATGGAATGAGACATTAAGCCTTCGGAAGGATGTGTTTAGGAAGCTGGCAGGATGTTCTGAAATGTCTTGAGGAATGCGCAGATCCGGTTGGCAGTATCTTCAGGACATCTTGGGGAGATTTTGTACTGTGAGAATAAAACGACTTAACAATTAAACCAACTTGCAATCGTCCAACAATTAAACCAACTTGCCCTGATTGTAAAAATCCGATCTCTTGCAACCATATTGTTAGTCTCAAACCTACAGACAGTCGGAATTTTTAAACAACTTTCCAATACGTCTCCTTCCAAATTCCTGTAGCCAATCATCAGGATAGATGGCATCGACGTGGCGTAAACTCCAAAACGCTCTCTGTTAAGGTAGTTACACTACTTTTAAACTATGTCGCTTGCCATTCAGTTTGAGTAAACTTTCAGGTCTGAGTGATTATTATGACGAACCAAGAATAATAAGAAAGAAAACGCAGTTACCGTAAGAGCATAACAAATGAAAGGTAATCATAAATAAACTACACTTCACTATCACAATATTATTTCTTTAAGAAAATCTACGTTCCAATTAAAATATATAGCAATATTTATATTACAGTATCTAATAATTATCTTCATTTCTACTGTGTCTTGAATCTCACTCGCTCTTACAATTGTCTCTGCTATTACTTAAGCCTCAAATCACCCGTAAATAATTAGAGAAGGTAAAAGTGCAACCGACTCGGCGATATCGCAGACTGAATGTCAGTTCGCATTTTTTTTCTTTGTGTGTGTGTGATCTGTCGGTTCTTATACTACGCTGCCATAAAGCACACCTATTAGAAGGGAAACGTTCGGCGTGACCTTGGCAAGTAGTTTGTGAGGGTTTGTGTTTCTTAGTAAGACGAAAACATTCACTACATGTTCCAACTATAATTCCCTAAAGGGATAAACTGCTGTTTGTTTTTCCCGTGACAGGGGGAAAATACAGTCAGAACGGAAGTGAACGATGATATGATAAGATGTATAAATTGATCCGGCACTGTTCCGCTTAAGATATTGTTATTTGTTTTAAATTATGTTTTGTTATTGTTTTCAATAAATAATCAAAGACAACTACTGTAAAATAAATGACTCAACACTTCAAAAACGATGACACCACAATTTTGTGACACGGACGAATCCATTTTAAAATTTAGTGGACTTCTTTTCTGAATGCATTAAGGAAGAGGAAAGTTATGCGAAATTTTTTTAATTTTCAGAATTTGGCTCTAAAAAGGTAGGGGGAAATACAGGAGGAAGAAAAATACGGGAAAGACTGTAGTATTTGTTTTTCGGCCTCCTCACGAGCACGATCTTCTAAATTTGATGAACTGTCCTTTCTGTAGAGACCGTTATCTTTTTCCCCTTGAATTTTTTCCAAAGCATTCTTCTAAATACTAATTCTACCTTACTACTTAGTCAAAGCATTCTCATAAATACTAATTTTATCTTATCATGATAATTTTATAAACCCGTGAACATCAAAATGGAAATTTAAATAAGCGACTTTGGGTCAAATATTCTATTTAATATCCATCTTCATTTGAAAAGTATTTGGAATTTCATATTTAGTTTAATCAACATTTACGACTTCTTAAATGCGAAACTTAAAAATTCTAGGTTTCAAAATCAATTTCCTTCGTTAAAACTATAATACTTTTATTGCTAAATATTAATAATGCCTGAGAAATTTTCAGAAGTTTTTGCCGATTTTCAGAAGAAACGTTAACTCTCGAAGAAAATGTCCTTGGGAGTATACAAGAAGTTGAATCGAAACATCCAAACATCAAGTAAATATATAGTTCAAGCTGCGTGACATTTGTTGTGGGTCCTGCCCTACCAAACCATGACAACTTTGATCTATAGTTGCAGCTATCGATCTCCGTTCAAGCCGGAGCTCAAATCAATTGTGACGTCACAATCGCAACAGCCGATATTCGGTTAATTCTTTTTAGCTTGCCAATCAAATTGCCATCCGAAAGCACGAGTCGACACATATTAAAAACCTATAAACCAGTGTTCTTCGTTTCGTGCTGAACTAAAACTTGTTCCGCCATTTTTGTCTGGCTTTTTTGCTTAAAAATCGATCTAAATTTCGGTCATAATTAGTGCCAAATTCTCGATATCTGTTCAGTTTACTTTTTAATTTAATTTTCATTTTTTTATTCTTTTAAAATCACAATCGATGTCGTCAGCAAGCGTACAATCGAATAAATTAAATTAAAATCCGAATCAGGATGGCAGTTTCCGCTGAATTTGTGTAAGATCGCCCTTTTTTGTTTCAGTTCTATTTTATGAATCTCTTTGAAAAATTGGAAATGGTTTTGCTTTTCGAGAGAGAGAGATCGAGGGTGACCCTGTGTTTTGCAATATGCCACTGAACAATCAATCAGCGTGCTGCCCCGCATTTTGCTCATAGGCGATCATAATTTTCATTTAATACGGATGTAGTACCGTATTTCCTCGCGTGTTTTTCCACATTTTCCTTTCTTGTAGAAATTAAAGGAAGTTTTGTAATCTCGAAACATTTGGAGTATCGTATTTTAACAGAAATATCCACACTGACCTTTCCCGAATCGATTCTAACTAGTTTTCTGCATGATGTACGTACGTACGGACTAGGCAAAGGAATGTTTTTACTTCTTTGTACGAAATAAAAGAAGTATCGTAATCGCGAAAAATTCCGGGTCTCATATTTCATTGAATATAATAATTTTGACCGCTTTCAAATCCATCTGAACGATGTTTTTGCGTGCCATCTGTACGTACGGACAGAATAAAGGACTCTCTTTTCTAAAATGGATTTATAATGGATTCAGAAGAGATTGTTTTTTCTACGGACGTAACGGAAAAAACAAATCCTACATACATACGTACGTTTGTACGTGCGCAATGTACGTACAAATCGTACGTACATACGTATGTATGTATCTCGCATAACTTAAAAACGAGTAGCCTCAGAACGTTGAAATCTTTTATATGGCACTGCTATAACATCTGGTTGTGCACCTCCCTTTTTTATTGCAATCGAGAATACTAAAAGTGTATACATGTATTCACTCCCCTTACCCGACCTATATTTTCGAACTGTTGGTCATAGTCATATACTTCTAGTGACAGATGTCTTTTAAAGGACAAAATTATTCGCGTTTTAACAATGTTGAATCGGGGAAAAAAATTAATTTTGTGCAAAGAAATCTAACTTTTAATGCGATCTCACAGTTCCTATACTTATATCTGGGACCATTTTCTACACGCTATGAAAAAAAAAAATTTACTAATAAACTAGGCATAACAGAGAAAGGGAAAATAATGCAAATATTTAAAAAAAAATTTAAAACCCAGCGCTAAAGTGCTAGCAGAAATATACGCTAAGAAATACCGGATATTTATACACAGACAGAAAAATTGAATCCTCTATATAATAACTATTCACAGTTCAAAACAATTAATTTGTTTTTCGGTGAATGTGATCAAGTGGTCGTATTAGAGAGAAGATCTATCTAATCTAAACTGGGTGGTCGCCACGAGAGGTTCGCTTTATTAGAAACGTGTTTTACTATCCATTCTACCGCGCCTGTTGTCAACTTGAGTACACCAGCTTCTTGTGAATATTAGTTACTACGTTGTTATTACTGAGAAGCACATAGTGACATATGGTGAGAGAAAGGAGCAGTTATCGAAAACGTCAACTTACATTCATAGATATACTATTTTATTAATCCAAACGGGCAATTTGCTAGAAGGACTATTAATTTCGTTTTGGCATTTAGCGTTGATTCACTGAAAGAGTTATTTCACTTTTCAAATTGTTGCCACCAAATATTATCGCCCTGTATTATATTTAAAGAAATTAAACAATGAAGAATCTGCATAAATGTATATATGTTTCTCGCGTTGTGAGAAAACAGTGGTACCTAGAGCCATAAAATTTTGAATAACGTACGTCGCCACCCGAATATAGGCATCTAGAAGCCCGAATTTGCAATTTGTTTTATTATCTATTTCACATTTTATAAAGCATTTATGAATTTTTGATTAAAAACAGGATTTCAAAGGGAGCAATAGCAACGTTGACCAGAAAAAACATTTTTATCTCCAGCGTGCGAGACTGTGTATCGGAAATTCTAAAGATATGCTCATTTTAAAATTATTTTGCGATATTGCTGTTGAACTAAAATTTACGGTTTAAGTGCGAAGAATATGCTATTTAATAAATAAAGTAACACATAAAATGTTAAAAAAACGCCGCTTTGACGTCATTTAAAATCTATTTTCTTTTTTCATAGTTTTTTGTTTTCCGTTATTCATTTTGTAATAGCTATAATTTTATAATGGCTAATCATTTGGTTTTCGTTGCTTTTCTTGGTAATAGATAAGAAGAGCATGCTTTACGGTTCATATGTAGTATTGTAGTGTTTTTTTTTTTATTTGTTTCTTTTTATACAGTGTTTAACCGTTAACCCCCCCCATTCCCTTCTTTTAATGACTGGCATTTGATCTAAAGCACCTAGTTTTGTTGAATTAAGGATCAATTCGGGAAAGGATTTCTTTAACTAGTACACGTATTCAGAAGTAACATGACTAGAATGATGTATGTCGTATAGAATGTCTTTTAGAATATTTAATGCGTCACTGAGAATTCCATGTACCGTATTCTACGAATTTTGCCAGATGTTGTCATATCCGAATTCGATATAGGAAGTGTCATCCATCCCACTCTTATTCAATACGTCGTCACTCACGTCACTCCCATCTACTTTCCATTCGATTTTCACCAGATCCATAATGCATGAACAGAACAGGTGTGAACTGACTTTTCGCCTCCTCCCGCCCTTTTCCTATAAACATGATTGTGCTGAGTAGTTTTACCGCTACTAAAAGTAAATAATATATTACAACATATGCAACTCACTAATCTGATTTTTTCACATTTACTTTTTTTTGGCCCTCTAAAATAGTTATCATAAAAAAGAAAAAATATGTAATGATTTTAGTGACTTCAGCTAATATCATTTCACGGTTTCAGCGTGTAATTAATAATAACAAACGAATCTGCATTTATTCTTTTGAAATCTCTTAGAATGTTAACTAGTAACAGAATAAATTTGAAAGAAAATGTAAATATCTTACGCTTTGTTGAACGACAACACACTGCAGCATGAATTATAAAAATATTTTAATTCAACAGCGGCAAGACATTTGTTTTAAATCGTTGAGTTAGCTGATAAAATTCGAGAGACAAATTCGAGAGCAACACAGTCCTTTTATAGGGTTGAGTTTTCTGATTTAAATTTGAAACATTAATATCTTACCCTTTCCCGGGTGACAACACAAAGCGTTTAAATCGCTGAATTTTTAATCAAAAGTTTGTTAAATTCGTTAAAAATATGAAATAAATGGAAAAATTAATTCGAAATTCAAAATTCGAGCTTCGAAGTGCACATATGGGGGTGGACGATTACGTGTGTTCAAAATTCGGTGGTTCTAGGTGCTACTTTTTTCCACAATGGGAGGAACATACATACATACAGATTCTTCATTGCTCAAGTAAAAGATGTAGCAAAACTGAAGTTTTATGCCTTTTTAGGCCAAAGGGGCAATTTGCCAAGAAGGTCTATTAGTTTCGTTTTGGCATTTTGCGTCGTCCACTATAAAACGGGATTTCACTTTTCAAATTATTGCCACCAAATATTATCGCCCTGCATTATATTTAAAGAAATTAAATAATGAAGAATCTGCATGAATGTATGTATGTTCTGGCATTGTGAAAAAACAACGGTATCTAGAGACATCAAATTTTGAATAATGTAGCCCCACCCAAATATGGGCATATGGAAGCCCAAATTTGGAATCTGGAATTGCTTTTATTATGTATATCATATTTTGTAAGACCTTAACAAATGTTTGATTAACAAACTCAACGATTTCAAAGTAAGCAATGCCAACACTGTAAGGGGAAAAAAATTCATTACCAACGCGAGACACTGTGTATCGGAAATTTTAAAGATGTGCTGTTTTTAAATATTTTTACCCCGAAGGGGAGTCAGCCCAAATACTCTCGAAACGTGTATGTGTCTGTAAATGAAAAAAGAAAACCCGCCCAGTTTTGAGGGTAATATAAAATCTGAAAGTTTTTAGACTTTTTTATAGTTTTTTTTTAAATTGAGAATTAATTAACTTTAGTAACTCTTTTATTTTCCAAACATTTTAACATTGCTATTCACATACAACTTATTATGATGCATATTCATATAATTGCTATGAAGAAAAAAAAAATTAAAAAAGAAGAAGCCTTGAACAAAATAATTCTAATAATTGAATAATAAAAAATGAATACGTATGATTTATTAATTATTCGTTGATAGTTTCAAATTAGTTAATAATTTTAAGTAAATATTATGTAACAAAATGAAAACTTCACAACCCTTGGAAATGTAGCAGTGGGTCAAGATAAAATATATATATTTTTTTTGGTATCGCAAATTTTGTTGTCTCGAAATAATTAAAAAAAAAAATATCTCGCGACACATTCTTTGAGAACCACTTCTCTTGTGTGTTTTCAGAGTTTTATTAAATACATGATTCTAATGAGTTTTATGAGCACCAGAAATGCTGTTATTCTCCATCCTCATTTTTCAAGTAAAAGATGTTGCTATCAAATATTATCGCCAAGTATTATTTTTAAAGAAATAATGCAACAAATATATAAAAAAAATGTAGGGCAGCACTTATCACTCTGTACGGAATTCTCTGTATTCTAAAATATTTAAAAGCTGAAGATATTCAGCTTTTAAATATTTTGTGACTTTGTTGTTGAACTTTATGCGGCGTAAGTTTGAAGAAAATCATGTGCCATAAATAATGTTAAAAAAAATAAAAAGTTAACAATTAAAAAAAAATTAGGAAAAAAGTTGTGTAAGAGCCATCTTACTAAAACTGAACATTGACTTGATGAACTGAGAAAATACTGAAAACCTTAATGGCAACACTTGGCACTGTATCGGGAATTCTAAACATGTGTTGGTTTTAAAAAAATTGTGATTTTGCTGTTGAATTTTATGTAACGTAAGTGCGAAGAGCATAACGTTCAATAATAAGTTTAATTGGACAAAAAATTTGCGTAGAAAACTAACTTTAATATGATAAACTAAAAAAAAAAAAAAAAAAAAAAAAGGGAAAAAAAAAAAAAAAAAATAAAATTAAAAAAAAAAAAAAAAAAAAAAAAAAAAAAAAAAAAAACTGGAAAAAGTAGAAAAATATATAGTAGCACTTAACGTTCTATGGAGAATTCTAAAAATATGGTGCTTTTAGAAATTTTCATGATTTTGCTGATGAATTTTATATTGCGTAAAAAGCGATGTTTAGTAATAAAGAGAAAATAAATATATGTTAGAAGAAGTGAATTCAAGAGTAGATGGGTAAACTGCGAGTTCCGGGAGAGTTTAAAAAAACCTTAATAAACCCTCTGGAGTTGCGTTAAAAATTAGTGTCAGGTTTTTTAATTTGTTATTTTATTTTTAAATTAAATATATAATAAATTATTTATTTTAATTTACTCTTTTTGTTGTTGTTGTTCTGAGAGAAACCGGTTCTAACTTTTCGTTTTTCTACTTTCATAAATTCAACCATTTCAAAGGAAGCAATGTCAACACTGTAAGGGGGGGGAATTCATCACCAGCGCGCAAGACTATGTATCGGAAATTTTAAAGATGTGCTGTTTTTAAATATTTTTAGCCCGAATTCAATTCTACTTTAGCCCGAATTCTATTTTAATTATTTACTGCAAGTTAACAAGTTCTGTTAAATTAAAAATGCATATCTATCATAAGACTGCCGCACGTCCTTACGTTAACATCATTATCATATTATTTATCATTTCCTCTGTGTATAAATATCCATGCAAATCTGATATTCCCACCAAAAACTTGTACAGCAACCTCACAAAGGAAATATATTAATATATAATTAATTTTATTTTCCTTTCTATCTGTAAGGACAAAGACAGTTTGCGCTTTATTTAGATAAAATTTGTATTTCTTTACAAAAATAAAGATAACTAAACGAAACGAACTTTAATTTTCGTTCATATGATCGTTTCTTTCCCTTCACAGTATAAGAAATGCAATTTACTGTGTTTAAAAATAGAACTACTTCATATGGTTTAGTTTTAATTAAGATGCATAATGTTTACGACCGAATAAGAAACGAGAGTAAGTCTTCTCTTAGAAAATCAGATTTTCTCAGAAAGTACTTCAGTTTGGTACCAAGAAATGCTATGAATTGCTCTTATTTGATCTGAAAACTAACAACATAGCCTAATTTTGGATTTTGTTTCTGAGAGACGACAGTCGTGATTATTATGAACCACAACAAAAACAAACAGACAATTAAGGGGTGTTGACAACACGCCACAGGCATTGCCAAAAAAAAAGTAAACTTTTTCCGAGAGGTAAGCTACTATAATTGGTGTTTTTCGTTCGGTGCCAAAAAGACCTACAATAAACTCATTGTTGCCAATCGAACAAGAGCATCTTGTTCCTTCCTTCTATTCTCTCTATCATTATCTCTTTCATAAGCAGCATGTTTTAATTCATCTGTGCGTGCATAATCTGATTTTTTTTTTTTTTTTTTTTCAGTTCTTTGAGTTTCAGAATCTTTTCCTTTTTTGGTTGCTGCAGAATGTTTCCATTGCTATCACCACGGTTGCTACCACTTCGGATTTCCTCCGGACAAACCGTTTTACAGATTCATGGTTTGAAATAATTACGAGTAGTATTAATTTGTCCGATTTTTGTAGAAATTGTGAAATCATGATGAAATAAAATACATTTTTGCAAACATATTTTCGATTACTTTGTTTTAACGGATAATGAATATAACTTACCCTTTCCAAAACTTATCTCGAAGACTTTAGTGACAGAAAATGTAATTCTGAATTTTTAACCTGCAAATATTGTAAATGAAATGTGGCAATTTCAGTTTTTAAGACTTTAATTTCTTCTTTAATTATTTATGGCAAGTAAGCAATCTCTAAATATGTGTTAATAAATACCTAAATTAAAAAATAAGCTATTAAAGAGGTAAAATTCGTAATTTTTGTCTTGCTGCTGTTTAAATCTTTTGATTTTACTGAGATAATTATAGTTTTTTTAATTACTGAATTTTTTATAAAGCAACAGCATACAAAGCAGTTTATTAATTTTAAAACGAATTAATT
>KK119233.1:424611-440545 GCA_000611955.2 Stegodyphus mimosarum | reverse complement strand
ATAATAAAAATAATAAAAATAATTATACTGCTAAAAATAATAATAAATAACGCAATGTAATAATAAAAAAATTGTTTTCTTCTCACTATAAATAAAACAAAAAAGAACATAAATTTTCCATTTTTTTCAACATCTTAACGTTAAATTGTGATTTTGAAAAAAAGGCAGCACTGTTTATCGCTAATCCAATAGTTTGATCAGTCCTTACAAGAAATCAAAATCTTGGCAAAGAACCGTTAAAATCTATCATCTCGGCAACATTCTCGAAGTCCTTGGCGGACAATTGATATTACGTCGCATATCATTGTTTCCATGGCAACCGGACTGAAGGGAGATGTAGGTAGAGGTAGAGAGTAATAACACTGCTTATCTGCAGCTTCCTGGAAAATCTTTTTACGGGAGGGTAAAAAATATACGTATTTCTAGTCCTCGTGGGTGCTTCGGAGACCCATAAGCCCATGAGCTTAAGTTCTAGGGTTGCTGGAATTTGATTTTTCATTCTAAAGAACGGTTTCCTTAAGAGTTCATTTTTCGCTAAAATACTGAGTATCAGTTCCGCGAGTTGTGCAGAAAACTGTAGAACAGATTGCGAGAACGGTTTCTTTAGAGTCCTCCCCCGTTTTTTCCTTATGCGAAATAAAAGAAGTCTTGTAATCGAAAAAATTTTCAGATTTCAACGGAAATATCTAGTCTGACGATTTCCGAAACTATTTTGACTATTTGGGGGGGCGGATGATATCTGTACGAACGAACATCTTCCCGGAAGTCGATTTTGGGGGGCAACCCCCGGCATGCTGGCTAAGACTTGTATTTAAACAGCCACTCGGCACCTGGGGTACATAAATTTTCTTCACAGGACTAGACGAGTCATCGATTTTTCGGTGGTCTGTCCAGGCTCGGCAGAATCGTGCGGGTACTATCAAGTCTGTGTCGGGCTGTGTAATCGCTACATATTTGATTTTCAAAGGGTGTCCTCGGAGTTTCGCTTCCGTTGGTCAAGCTTAGGAGGACTGACGTTGTCTTTGTTTCTTTCGGTGACCAGCTAGGGCCTGGCGTTACCTTTATTTTGCGCTCATATACCTGACTTTATTCCTTGTCTTTGTACTTGCCATTCTTTGTTCATTGTGACGCTTTGCTCATTTGGTTGACCACGGGAGCTGCACCCCTGTGGATCGCCTCTAGGGGTTAAGGCGCTACTCCATGTACAGCTCTGTTCCAAGTCCTAAGCCTAGGTCATTTTTATTTCTACTGTCTAGTGTACTGTACGTACAGACAGAATAAAGGACTCTTTATGTCAAAACGCTTTGCAAAATTGATTCAAAATGTATTTTTCTTGACATCTGTACGTACGTATGTATCTCGTGTAGGTTTTTACTATTTAATCCTAAAATTCTAACTTAGAACCACACGAACACTAACGAGCGAATAATCGCTTGAGTGTGTGAACAGACCACGTAAGACGTAAAGAGTGTTTACAACCCTTTATTTTTCAGTATATTTACAGTCAGTTCCTACTTGGAATTTTACACAAAGCCGCCACTCGGGCTTGAACTTAAAATAATAATAATTTAAACTAAACTAGCTTAACTAAGCTATTTGAAAGGTATAGCCGAAGCTGTCAGAGATCATATATATATATATCATATATATATATATATGTAATAATAATAAAAAAGTCTGAAGTAATAACCAGAAGGAATTTTAACGTCGTAGAGGTGTTGATCCATAACGAATAGGAAATTGGAGGCGAAGGCAGATTAAATCTTCATTTTTTATTTCCGCTTGTTGTGGCCACAATCAACTTGGCACATGAAATGTGCCTATTCCAAAATAGCTCACATTTTAGATTAATTTTCAGTAAGAAAGAAGAAAGAGACAGCAGTTGAAAGTAGCAGACAGCAGTCCAACTAGACCGAAGCGTAAAGAGCAAGTGCGTTACATTCAGGGTGAAATCGCAATTCAGACTGAGTTAGTTTTGGTTTACAATGCATTTTGATTGGACAGTTAATACTTCTGTAAAATTATTATTGGTTACTTGACTTTTAGTTCCATTTACATCATCAGAATTATGTAAGAGTCATATGACAGGGATTGATCTAGAAATGACGCAGTGCAGAGAGAGAGGTTACTATTTTTAGAATTGAGAAGGGAAATTTACGTTGTTAATTTAAAATTTAATCTTAGACATACTCTTAATTTTTCTTACATATATATATACTCTTCCCTTTACCTGGTCTTCATTTTCGCAGTCGTTGGTCATAGACATATACTTCTAATTACAGAAGTGTTTAACTGACGAAAATATTCATGTTTTGGCAAAGTAAAATTAAAAAAAAAAAAAGTTAATTTTGAACAAATAAAAAAAATCTTACTTTTAATGTGGTCTGCCGGTTCCTATGCTTATATTTGGTTTGGGTATATAACTTTTATACTGGTTTATGAAAAAATAAAATTAGAAGTTTGACTCCTTTCATGATAAAAATTCACCGACATATTTAATTTCAAAATTTGCAACTTTTGGTATCATTTTCAATTTGCCTCGAGGCATCGGTTGTATAATTCGAGAAAATAAGTTTAAATGAAGTGCAACAAAGAATGCGTATAATTTAATAGACGTGCAAGGAAGTCAAGTGGTGTCCGCATCAGACTTTTTTAATTTAATTTGCGTTAGAAAATACATTTCGACTTTTTGTATTTTACTGAATTTTTTGCTTATAAAAATCTTTTAAGGAAAATCGTATGCAATGGGAAAAGAATTAGATTCTACTATTTAGGTGAAAGTTTCTCCAACGATGGTATATGTACCACTAATGGTATATTACTTTGGGTGGTACAGCTTTTACAGAAATGCTTTTAAATGTTCAGAATGAATGTAAAAAGGCGCTTTCTTTGATATATGTATTGGTACATGCGGATACGTGAAGGTACATATAATTTTGATTCTTAAAAATTTAAAACGTTTTAGAACCCCTGACTAAATTGTAGCAAGTCATATGAGAAATCTGACTAAAGGAGGGAATACTTTCGTGAGAGGATGTTGTAAGGGAAACTGACTGGTATGCAGTAACTAGGCTGAACTTTGAAATTACAGTTCAGCAGTTAAAAAATAACACCGCAAAAAAACGCAGCTGTAATTCTTTTGATAAAATGTTCTGGATTTTACAGCTGAATAGACACTGCGCCATTGCCTTTAGACCAAACAATTTGAAATTGACGTTCAAGTTCCTTTCTTCGGATGCAACAATTCGATAACGCTGTTTCCATAATCGACTTAATTTTCGTCATCCATGGAGGTAAGAATCATGGAGGTTTCCTATTTCCATGCCGCCAGCGAAGAGGTAGAACCCCCAAAACCCGATATATTTTGTTACTCCCACGGAGATAGAATTCTAATAATTACTCCAGTTTCAGAATCAAAAAGCCAAACAAGTTATCCATACGCACTAAACTATCGTAAATGTCTGATTTCTTCAGTTTGCTTACGCATGTGGCGTTTTCTCCTGTTGCTACTTTTTAACTTAAGCATTTTCTCTTTTCTCTGTTTATACTAATTTACGTTCAGGAAAAAAAAAAAAAAAAGGCAAATATAAAGAGTATAGATTTTCAAAATTATTTTTAACTGAGTTTTATTTTATTTGTTAGTAACGATTTGTTATTTTTACTTGGCGGTAGGGGTTATTAATTTTGTTTAACAGAATGCGATAAATATTTAGCCGACTTTTATAATATTTCTACCGTTACTGAACGTAAAACGATATAAATAAGAATTTATAAAGATAACCTCCTAAAAAATTAAGATTTCTATATAAGCGGCGAATTTTATATTTTATATTTTTAGAATTTTAAAATGCTCAGATAACTTTTAAAATATTATAATCTAAAATTTTCAGATTGCAAGTTTACTATTTTTATTTTCGTTTCTATCATCATTATTTCTTGTGTGGAAGACCCAGGCTTTGATGGTCTTGAAAACGTGCATTAATCACATAAGCCAATTATTATCATTTTACGTTATAAATGTTTGCATTAGTAGTAAAAATTCATGTTTCTTTTGTTGCATATTAAAGATCAATATATTGATTGAGACGATTATAATTTTGAAGATTATAATCGTCAAAAATTTCTGTACCAGAAAATAAAACATTCCGTAAAATAAAACGCTTCTACACTCATGTCCATAAATTAAGGATAATTCAGAGTCACACGGAAATCGAACTCTAAAATAAATATATCACCTGTAAGATCACTACACACATCTTCAAGAATCATATGCGAATTTCAAGAAGTAACCAGATGACACCGATGGTACGTCACAATGACGAGAGTGTAAGAGGAATACAGGCATATATAAGGAATACAGGCAAATATAAGGAAGTAAAATTGTTCGCAGGCGCTTTATAAGCATTTCAGTGCAATAACCGAATAGTTATGACACAAAGGACGCATTTGGATGATTTTTTACGTGGTAGAATTATCGGCCGTCTGGAACGTGGGCGTACCCAACTGGAAGTATCAGATGAACTTGGAATTGCCCAGAGTGTCATCTCCAGGCTTTGGCAACGATTCCAAGATGATGGTAATGTGAGTAGACGTTACAGCACAGGTCGCCCCAGAGTTACAACGCCGAATGAGGACCGGTATTTGGCAGTTACTGACAAAAGAAACAGGCGGAGCACAGCCTCAGACCTGTCTCGTCAGCTCTCTTCAGCCACTGGTACGACAATTTCAAGGCAGATCGTGTACAGACGCTTAGGGCAGATTGGTCTATATGCTCGTAGACCTGTCAGATGCATTCCACTTACTGCAACTCACTGTCGCCTGCGGTTAGCCTGGAGTAGAGAGCATGCAATGTGGACACCGCAACAGTGGGCTTGTGTGATGTTTTCCGACGAGTCCAGGTTTAGCTTGCAGTCTGATTCTCGCCGGACTTTCATATGGAGAGCTCCAGGTACCCGTTACCACCAAGAAAACATCATTGAACGACACCGTTACGGTGGTGCAGGAGTGTTCGTTTGGGGTGGAATTATTCTGGGTTCCAGAACTGACCTGCATGTTCAAATTGCAACCATGACAAGCCAAATCTATCGGGACTTCATTCTGGAACAACATGTACGTTTGTTTCGGGGCGCCATGGGAGCAAAATTTGTGTTTATGGATGACAACGCCCGTCCTCACCGTGCAAATATCGTAAGCGAATGCCTTCAAACGGAGGATATCACCCGTATGGACTTGTCAGCATTCTCACCGGACTTGAATCCAGAAGAGCACGTGTGGGACATGCTTGACCGACGAGTTGCAGCCCGTCAGCCTCCTCCTACATGTCTACCGGAACTTCGGAGAGCATTGTTTTTTGAGTGGTGTAATATCCCCCAAGATCAGATCGATAATTTGATACTCAGCATTCCTAGGCGTTGTACGGACTGTATTGCATCGTCTGGGAGACATACAATGTATTAACAATCATATCAACCATGTAATATTGGTTTTTTGTAAATAGTGTTACGAATTTCACATTTATTTAGAATTGTAATTAGATTTGCTTCATGTTGCCTTAGCAACGCAGACGATTTTTGAAGAGAAAGCTACGTCGAAAAAAAAAATAACAATAAAAATAAAAGAGCGCGTGCATTTAATGCTTATTAAATAAATATCTCGTAATTACTGTTGCCATCCAGAAAAATCTAGAAAAATTGAGATTGTTCTACTGACAATTAAAAAGCTTATAAAAGCCGAAACGAAACAGCTCATCTCAGTTAGTTGTTGTTGTTGCTGTTATACTTGTAGCTGTAAAAAGCGAACTGCTGTTTGTTTACTTAATGCTGTATTGATTGTAGCGATTTCGCTGTGAGATAGAATTATTGTATCTGCTTTGAACTGAGTTTTTGCTAAACGTTTGAGATATTGTGATATTGTGCGAAGATCTGTGAAGAAATATTTCAGCATTTTAATTTATTTCTTGTGGAAAGAATAAATTTTTGTAAACTTTTTAAAGACTTGTGCATTCAATATATAACGAACCCCATATTCGTAACAATAGGTTTTTTTTTTTTGTAATTTGTTCCAGGGAGAAAAAACCGCTAATTTTTTTAATAATATCAAACATAGAGCATCTTTTTTTGCTCTTTACCTTTTGTTTAACAAACAAGCTTTACAAATAAGTCAAATTTGTTTTGCTTCTAACTCTTCCTTTGCCTGATTTTGCATTATCCTTAATTTATGGACATGAATGTAAATTTAATTACATAGTTCATAAAGTAAAAGTCCAGATTTTTCATGATACGTAATCATCGAAATACATGCCATTTAATAACAGAATTACGTAAATTTGTAAAACGTCTCACATACATTAAAAATTAAGAGGTATAAGCAAAGCACAGCAGATAAAAAAGAAGAAAATACGGCGAAATTTCATACGAGATTAGACTGCAAATCAAAAGCTTTTATGAAGAAACATTCATATATATTTTTTTCATTTTAATAAACAATTCCATAACCATACTGGAAGCAGAATGTTTATAAACAAATAATTCTTACTATTTGATAACAATTTTACGTGCGTAAACGTTCTTTAATTAAATAACGCTATGCGAGGGGAAGCAATTTATAAAATAAATTCCTTTTTTTGGAATCTGTTTGGAACAGCACTCCGACTGGTAATGTTTAACTTTGTACAGCTGTTACGTTATTTAGAAGCAGGAAAGATGAAAAATGAGCACAGCCCTCACCAGGACTCGAACCACGGCCCTCTCGAATACGCGCCGAGCGTGCTGACCACTACACCTCGAACGCATGCCAAGAAGGCGGCATGCGTTTATTAGTAATATTAAGTTTCTGTTTCGTTTTATTTAAAACAGTTTTGGTACTATTTAAAAGATATAAAAGTATAACTGCGTCTCTTGGAAGATTTAGTTGCGGTTTTTGAGTACTCCTGGATTTTGTCATGCGGCTCTTGGGCTGTCTACTCCAGCTTTTCGAAAACACTGTGTGCGCTCAGACGACAGGCATTAGAGACTCAAACAAAAGAAAACGATCTCCATGTGCCACAAAATAATTTTTAAGGATGTTTTGCTACACTAACTGCTAACAGTCGTAGTTTGAGAGCAGAAAAATAATATGCTTTGCCAGTAATATCTGGAAGTGATTACGTTTTCGAGTTGTACACATTTGTAAAAAAAAACATTAAAAATCAGTGAATTTTAAAATTTACTTAAAAGGACTGAAAAGTCCTTCGCTATTGTTGCAAAGACAATATTTAATTTAATAAAAAGTGTAGAAAATATATAAATGAAAATTATTTCCTAAGAAATTTGAAGCGAAATTTGGAAAGCAAATGTGCACTATTGTGGTAATTATTATTTGGAATTTGTAAATAAATTCATTGGAAATGCCCATTAAAATGCAAAACAAAAGAAAAAATAAAATAAGATAATTATTGCTGATTCCACAGAAAGATCCCGACTTATCAAGGGGTACTGGAACCTCTCCATAACATTCCATTAACAATTCAGGAGAAACGCGTTTCGTCATCTTGCATATCTGAAAAAATCATTTTTCAGTTTTGTATTTCTACTCAATTTTACAGTATCTGAATTGAAATCTTAAAAATTCAGATATGTGAGATCATTCCTCGACGCTCGGAAAGACTATTAATTACAGCTCATTTAAAAAAAATAAACATAACAGTCATACAAAAAATACTTAAAACTAAAAACTAAAAAAAGAAAAAAAAAATGCGAGAAATCTAAATAAAAACAAGATTCAAATGAAAAGAAAGAAATAAACCAATGAAATCCATTTCAACATTAAATTATTTGCATTCTTATAGGGCAAAATTAATTTTAACCTTCACTCAAACGAAAGAAATTACAAAATAGCGCCATCATAGCAATAAGCATGCGACTGCGAGTGCTGCCATAGGAAAAGTATGGGAAGACGCAGTAATGAGCTGTAAGGATCTCTCGGGGGGGGGGGGTTCGCGGAAGCCATTTGCCAAATTTGTCTTTAATTTGAAAGCCCTTGATTTTTGCTTTTATTTGCTTACTTATCCTAAGAAAAATAAGTTTTCAGGAGTTGTAATCAAACGTTGGTCTATTACACTTTTCCTGTTCATGTCAACAAAGTTAACAGAGCCATTCAGTAGAAAGGCGTACAATTAAATGCTAAAGTAAAACTTATTAATGCAATGTTATACGTTATCGAAAAGTTACGAGCGAATTGATTTAGAAAAGTTAAAGCAAGGGAATTGATTATACCTATAGAGTGTACTGTATAATCTGCCGCTACCATCTGTAGAACTATAAAAAAGCAGTTTTCTCGAGAAAACAGAAATGAATCCATTTCAGTAGAAGACAATCCATTATGCTTAAGCTTTTTACTTGTAGCCTGAGCGGGAAGCAGTTTTTGAGAGCTAAGGCTAATAAAAAAAAATCTACGATCTGAGTGAAGAACGATCAAGTGGTCTTTCTGCAGTAACAGTAGAAAGGCAGATTGCATGTTCTTTTAAACTGACATGTTAATTTAAATATTTATTACTAAAAAAAATTAAATGGGAACATTTAAGAAATGTAGGAAAAAGTTATCTAAAAAAGAAAGAATCTGAAAAAGAAAAAAGTTATGTATATATATATATACAAAATTATGAAGGTAAAAGATCGATTATATGAAAGGACATAAAAGTTAAATTAAAAAAAATTAGACTAACTGCTTGATAATATAGTATTTATTAACAATATAACAATATGTTAACAATATAGTATTTATTATAACACAAAAATCGATTAGAAGTGTTCTATAAGATACAATGTGTGTTCTATAAGATACAATAAGATTAGATTGTGAGTATAAGTTTTATTTTTTACGCATTAAAATTTTACGTGTAGAAATTGTTAAATATTTTACAGTTTTGAATTTAGTGAAAATAAGGTAGCCTTTTATGTTGTATAATACAGCGTGGTCATAAGAAAACTTCCCTAAGATATGAATCCCTAGCGGCCTATTTTCTAGAGACCAATCGAAATAAAATTTCACATATTGTTATTTGAAGATACGCGATTTAGATTGTGAGTATTTAAAACAACAAAGCTCTCACGGTTACGCTTACAGTGAAAGCATTTCGAAATTTTCGAACGGCAATAGCCCCTTTTTTCCTGCGCAAATTCATCAGCAAATTGATTGAAAAACCATAAATGGCGTTGGAATGATAAACGTATGACGAATATTGCCGGCCTAAAACTTCAGTTCTCTAAGATGGCCACATTCACAGAAGATAAAAATCAACTATAATTTGGGTGATCATCTTTGAGAGGGTTCATTAAAATACGAAATATATCTTATATATACTCACTTTTAATTAATTTTGTGGAACTAGCAGGTAGGATATCTATTACTTTAAAATAAGGATTTCAAGGTTATTTTCCAGCTCTCGACTTGATTCGTAACCCACTTCATTTTCGTTTAACGTGTTTCGCTTTATGAAAAGCACGCGAAAGAAGAGTTTCGATCCGGAATGGGGCGGAAGATGCTAGTAGTGCCACTGAAGTGCCTATTTTAAAGTAACAGACTATAATGCAAGAATAAGATTACATTTGTATAGTGTTTTATTTAGCAATATTTTTTTTAACTAAAATTGCTTATGTAATGACTTTTATAATCCAGAAAAGGAATTCTTATGGGAAAAACAGAATACAATGAACCCTTTTTAGGATAACTATCCAAGGTTCTAATTAACTCTGATTATCTGCGAAGATGGACTATCTAGAGAAGTCATATTCAATACAAGTCTTTATTTATGTAGATTAGTATCACTTTAGTGGATGGTTGTTTTAGAGAAGTAGTTGTCATGAGAGGGTTCACTGCATATAACAAATGCAGCAATTTTCATTGAGCTATTAAATGCGAACAGTTGGGGTATTTTTTCCAAGTACATATTTTTGGGTCCAGCAGCGGCCGAACGGTAAAATCGCCGAACACTAGTAGTTCTGATCGGGCCTCGAATCCAGGCCAACGAGCTGGCTGCATGAGCGTTTTCGAGGTCTTCCCAAGTGTAAGGTGTATACGAGCCAGTTCCCCTTAGAAAGTACTCCACGAAGGCAGCCCTCCCCTTAGTCAGATAAACCTATTATGCTTTGCCATAATGAACTAAGCCGAAACTGGAGATAATTTTCTCGGGATACTTTTCCAGCAGAGAATTTTTTCCAAAGATATTTTTCCAGCATCTTTTTCATAAGCCCCTGCAACAAAACCCATAAAATTGCGAAGAAAATTTCGAATTCAATACACGCAGTTCAAGAAATTATGGAATGTCCCACTGAAATGAAATGGTGAAGATAGAGGCAGTAAAATCAACTCATGACTATCCACAGGGCGTACTGTTATTAATATGCTCAACCAGGCTTCAGTAAACGGTCATAAACTTACAAAGCGATCGTCCGAATGTAGTAAATAACCGCAAAAACATTTCCGAAACCTAGATATTCGATAGCCATCGATCGAATATTCTCTAAAAGCCCGAGACCACCCATTCATTTCTAGCTTGGCAGTTATATTGCAACTCCGCCCCACTGCGACCGTTTCCTGACATCACTGAGTGCTAAATCTTCCAGAAATAAGGGGAAAAATTCAGTCGCCGGTGTCAAAGTTCCGATATATGGACGCTATCCATTGACGGCGTTGTCATGCTCTTGTTTGAGTAACAGACCATGCAGCACTCGTTGCACCGGTAAGCAGACATGTAGCAGTCGTTTCAGGTTTGGACTTGTTTTTCTGAGCAAAGCTGGTTTGAAAGATTAGTTCTGCATGTTTTGCAGGAAGCACAATTAGTGATTAAAGTGACAAATTTTAATGTTGGAATTTTAAGTGAAATTTGATTAACAAAAAAACTGGATTGAAGATTACGTAGGAAAAAAACAATTAAGCTTTAGGGAACTCTAGGGCATGTGGGACACTACATAGGATCAATATAAGTTCTCTGCCAGGACAAAATCGACAGTTCAACAGCTGAACGCACCGGTTTTAGTTTTGTTCATGTGTCGTTTCTATTGCGCTAAAAAAAGTTACCTGGAAAGAAGGACACAGTAAAATAAGAAATCTGAAAAAAAAAAGAACTCTAAAATCTAGCCAAATAATTTCGCCAATCGAGGGAGAGAAAACAGCCAAATTCTCATTTAACCAGTAGGGTTATAGCTGACTTTCTTGAGGGGGGTGTTAAGGATAAGATGCTGTGATAGCTGCAGCCTATTAACATCATTTGGAAAGGAGGTTTTTCAAGATGCCTTTGTGCCGCTGTGTATCCTACGTCAGAATCGATCCTGAGCAGATAAGTTAAGAAAATAATAATTTAATCCAATTCTTACCATCTTGATTGTGCGCTTTTCCATAATTATAAACTTTGCCTACACTGCGCCGACATCGACTGTATGCCGGTACCTGTTCTGAATGGTGTCCATTCTACGCCATGTCTCCGATATATACTCCTGTCGACTCTGCGCTGAACTGCAGGTCTTTGACGATTGTATGCAACTGAGAAATGAGCATTATTACTATTATAATCCTTTATAATCCTTCATTTTCATAACGTCGGTCGAATACCGGCAAATAACTTCCGTCGTGTTATTGTATCGAATCTAAAACGTACCAAAATCATACAGTTTCGATTCTATGAAAGTAAACCTCCGTTATCACCAAAGCTGGAGCCACAGTTGATGCAACCGGTGCAGGGTGGCAGAATTTAATGACTGCAAACGTATCGTCCATCAGTTTTCGAAACATGATCGTGTCTATGGATTTAGAATTTAAGAAGGAACTGAGCGGCAGACTTAAGTTGCAGACTTTGCACAAGGCAGCGAAAAGACTAAGCATATCACCAACAGCAGCTCTGTGCGTAGCCATACTGGAAAAGATTATACAATTTGTCTGGAAAGCTAGCACATTAAGGAGCCCAAAAGTCATTAACTCTGTTCACGAGTGTAGAACAGAGTTTAAACCTTACCTAATCAGGAAAGCAAAAGTTGCGCATACGGAAATGTGCAGCTGACTCCGCGAATTTGTCCACTAAAGGTTAGTTCGTGTATCCTTCATTGTGATTGGTTAGTTTTTATACCAGCATATAGTTGAATTTTAGCTCAAATTTAATTCATGTAGTTTTATTTTTAGTTTATATAACTCAAATTTGCTCCTTAAGTTAGCTCAAACTAATTTGCATTCTGGTGACGGCTGACAGAATATGATGAAAAGAAGTAGCATAAAAATGATGTGTTAGCTAAAATAAACCTAAAACATTACCTAGAGTTTTTATTTGATTTATATTACAGTTTACTATTTACAATGCAGTTTATAAATATACTCATTCCGCAGTATACAATTTAATTTTCTTCGGCCCCACCTGTGTTCGAGTAGTTAAAGCGGCTTATTGCTGGGAGTTTGATCTAAATTCAATCCTAGGCAAACAGTCTGGCCATATGTCTAGTTGGCTTGAATTTTCCCATGTGTAACTTGAATATGAGCCAATTTTCCTTAGAAAGTCCTCCACGAAGCCATTCCTTCCTTTAAGCAAATAGCACTTAAGTGCTTTGCCATAATATATTCACATAACCTAATGTAACCTCAATTTATTTTTAATTTATTCCCATTGTCTCGTAACTTACAATTAGGAAAAGCAGCATCTTTGTGTTAGACTTGGTTAGTGTGTGACTTGTATTAGACCTTAGATTTAATCAAGACACTATCGATTTCGAAGGCAAACAGGTATAGGTCTTTCTTCATCAGAAGGAAATAAAATCTGCAATGAAGGGAAAACTACATTAGTATTTATACCCAAAAGTAAAGCGAAGGAGAAAGTAGTGCCATTTGCCGGCAGAAATAGGAAAGAAAATTGAAAAAATTGTCTCTTTCTTTTCCCGATTTTTGATGGTAGTAAAGAAGATTTATCTCAGCTTTTATCTGCTATAAATTCGATTGATCCAGCCATCCAGTTCACTTTTAAAACTGAATCTGGCAATACCTTTCCTTTCCTTGATCTGCTGTGAATCCGATTTCAACACCACTCTTTATCAAAACCCCTTTTCTGTTGCTCTGTTTCTTTTCTTTTCTGTTTCTAAGTCATACACCTAGCTAAGCTAAAAAATGGCTTATTTTTACTCATATATATTTCTGGCGCTTAAAGTTTGTTCCTCAAAACCTTTGCTTGTTAATGAACTCAATTATTTGAAATCAGCTGCCACTGACAGAGAATTTTCTCCCACGGTCATTCATAAAGCCAAAATATTTTAATTTTGCTGTCAAAGAGACATTCCGCTGTTAGGCGTTGTAAAGACATTAGGAATTTTGATGATGAGAGACGTGAAAAATGGGCAATGCCTTCGCCGAGACTCGAACCTCGGACCTCTCGAATAAGCACCGAGTGTGCTGACCATTACACCACGAAGGCATGCTAAGAAGGCGGGAAAAATACTTTACAGAGTAATTAAAAACCTTTTCATTCTTCCGTTTCATCCTTCTATAAGTTACAAAATTGTAAGCATTCTTGAGGAATTCAGTTCAAATCCTTTTCTCGCCTGTCAATTAAATCTACGGTTTAGTTCTTAAAGATTCCATTTCTAACTTTAATTCTTGGGGAATCAATAGCATATCTTGTCAATGTGGTTTGAGATATGTTGGCCAGCGTTAAAGTTTCGTATCAAGGAACAAGAATCTTATGTCCGAAAAGGTGAAATTAACAAGTCTTCGACAGCTCATTATAGGTAGAAATTTAATCGTAACTTTGACTGTTATAAAATTTCCAGAAAGCTTGTTCCATTGGTGAAATGGATTTTCTTGAAAATTTTCACGTTCACAAAGATTTATCTTGTTTAGCTAATGACTTATCCTGGCCAGTTCTTCCTAACACTTTTAAAATTCTGTTAAATTTTCAGTTTTTGTTACTATTTCTGCCGAAAGAGGGCGCTAATCTCTCGTTCGCTTTATTGCTTTTAGGTATAAATACCACAGTGGCTTTCGACATCCTGGATATCATCCTCAGCAATACTTCCATTCCTCTTTCCCTCTGAGCTCAATTTTAGTACCACGTTCTGTAATTGCTTCGCTTGGAGTTTCAAAAGAAGACCCACCTATCACCAGAAGTAACACTGATTGGATTACTTTTCATAACATCTTAATCAAATACCCTTCTGTATTTTCTGCGCTCTCCACCAAGCAGGATATCCAAGCCTTCACGGGCAGTATTTTGAAAGCCTTTAGAGATGCTACTGTCACTGTTCAACTTACGAGTCATAATATTCGAATGCAGCACAATATCAGAGAAATTATTAAAGAAAGAAACAGAATGTTGAAACTTTGGCCCCGTAACTATGATTCTGCCCTTAAAAGAGAGATAAATAATTTTAATAGAAGAATTAAGAAGCCCATTTTTGATTTCAAAAAGGTACTAGGGAAGAATTCATTTCTAAACTTAATATTAATGATGGCTCATTGTGGAAGTATTTTCAAAACCTTAAAAGAAGAAACATTAATAATAACCTATAAATTCGGGTACTAAAATTGCCTACTCATTTAAAGATAAAGTAGATATCTTTGTAGAACATTTGGAAAAAAAATTCACTCCTAATATGGAACCCATGAATCATTCCTTTAAAGATGTGCTCGAAAGCTATGTTTACTCCTGGCTCAATTCTCCATCGGCTCATAATATTCTGAGACTTACAAACCCTTTGAAAATTACAAATATAATAAGATATCTTAACATCAAAAAAGCTCCAGGCAAAGATCATATTACCAATAAAATGCTTCGTAACTTGCCTAGAAATCTTATCTGCAAATTTGCCAGCATACTTAATGCTTGTATTAATTATTTTCCAGCCCCACGGAAACAAGCTAAGATCTTTCTTCTTCCTAAACCGGGCAACGATGTGACCAAACCAGATGGCTATCGACTTATCAGTCTGTTATCCAACCTGGGCAAAAATTATGAACGCATTATACTTACAAGATCAGACCCATCATCTTCATTCCATTTTCTTCATCTTTTGCCTAATGATTAGTACAACTTCCGGAAAAATCTTAGTACAACTCGCCAACATGTGAGAATTCTTGAATTTCTAGTATCAGCATTCCACAATAAGCAAAGTGTTGCGCTCCTTATGCTGGACGTGGCAAAAACTTTTGACCACGTCTGGCATGAAGGGCTCATCTTTAAGCTTATCAATTTTTAGTTTCCTCAAGAGATTATATTTCTGATATTCTCATTTTTACAAGACCGTACGTATTTCGTTACTTAAGGAAATGAAATGTCTTCTCCAAGACGTATAAGATCTAGTGTCCCCCAAGACAATATCCTTGGTCCTGTGCTCTATCTGTTCTACATCTCGGACTTTCCCCACCCAGGTTTGGACAACTATTGTCTTCTGGCATGTTATGCCAATGATACGGCGATTGCCGTGAGGTCAATCAAAGCAAATCACGCCATCGATAAACTGCAAAATTATCTCCACTCAGTTGAAGATTGGTGCACCAACTGGCGAGTGAAAATTAATGCTAGTAAGTCTCAATTGTTAATCCTCAGCAAAAGCAAGAAGCACGTAACTTTTAAAGATCTCTTCCTCTTTCAAGAACCTGTTCCATTGGTCACAAAGGCGAAATACATAGGTGTTATTTTAAATCAACGTCTCACTTGGTCTAACCATATTAATAGTATTAAAAGTAAAGCAATAGGTATCGTGTATAGATTTTCCCCTGTCACAGGAAAATATTCCAATCTCAGTCTACGTACCAAGAGGCACATATATATACACTGGTGTGCAAAAATTAAGGACGAAGTCGAAAAATTAGCATATCAGCTGAACGAAGAGGCAGAGCGGACAGAAAGACCAATCAGGAGATTAAGTAAGGTGATGTACGGTAGCACATGCGCAGATATGCAGGTAGGCGTAATGGGGAGTGTCTG
>KK119233.1:395422-424060 GCA_000611955.2 Stegodyphus mimosarum | reverse complement strand
AGTTGCGATTCTAGACACATACACATCTGGACAGAGCCGGGAACACGCAATAACCCCTTCAACATCATCAAAAGAGACTGTTTTGGAGGTCGCGGAGTTCTCGTTCGAGCAGACATAATGCTTGGTAGCCGGACCGACCTTCATATCTCCCAAGGAGGTTCATCACCTGGGACTGCTATTGTAACGAGGTTCTTCTTCCTTACATGCGTCTTTTCACAAGTGCTATGGGTCCTCAGTTCCTCTTCATGGACGACAACGCTCCACCTCATCGCACAGTTACTGTCGAAGAGCTGTCGGAGAGTGAAGATATTGAACACATGGATTGGTCGGCAGGGTCTCTGGATCTAAATCCCGTCAAGCATGTACGGAACTTACTAGGGAGATCCGTGGCAGCACGTAACTTATCGCCAGCAACGATTCTGAAACTGCGATTGGTGCTACAAGAGGAACGAGCAGCAGTGTCTCAACAGCTCATTAACAACAACGTATCCAGCATGCACAAATTGGAGATCATATCTCTTATTAAAGACCGGATGTTTCTTGCTGGACACCCATCACAGGGATGTTTCGGCCTTCAGTCGCATTGCGCTCCATGCTACTTTTTCAATAAAGCTTCTTTCTATCCCTCTGATTTCTCTTTTAGTAAGTGTTGCTTACATTACTCATGTCCTTACGTATTGGGGATCTTACGGTATTAAATGTGTTGATTTGGAAAGCTTTTGTACAAAGTTATATTGAAAAAACCGTCTTGTCCTTAATTTTTGCACACCAGTGTATACTACCTGCATTCGTCCAATACTCTGCAATGCAGCTCCTGCATGGAATTCGGCTTCTCAAAATCAACTACACTGGCTGCAAGTCGTACAGAATAATTTTTGCACATTATTACAGACTCCCACTATCTCATTCGTAATGAACTTTTACACAGAGACTTAAAACTTGAGACCATTCCAGAATATATTGAAAGAACCAACGAAATATTCTTCACAAAGGCTGTACAATGCGAATTCGTGAATTATTCCCAATTCTTTAACTATCGAGTTCTCTTTGAAGACAGAAACATCCGGCCATTAGCAGCTCACACTTTCATGGGTAGAAACGACAATTTCATCACTTAGTTCCTCAATTGGTAGCTGTTTATACTTCCAATCCTTTTGATCATTGTGTTGATGTTTTTTAGCTGTTTGGAAGTAGTTTTTTTGGAAATATGTGTAGTTTGAGGTTGTGTCGTATAGTATGTTGAAGTGTTTGTTGCATTTGTTGTATTGTGTTAGTAGTCTAGATTGCAGTAGGATTGTAGTATTGAGTAATTGTATTGAGTTGTATTTTCGTTGTACTGAATACGGTTGCATTGTTGTATTATAGTAGAATTGTAGAAGTGTTGTATTCAGCATAGTCTTTGATACCAGTTTTTGTATCTTGAAGTTGTTCCTCCTTTGTCTTAGGATTCTCATGGAATGCTCATCTCTCTCGTCTTGTTGAGGATTTGTCAGATGTTTTAACCTTGGTCCTTTTTGGTGCTTCTCTCCTTTTCCTTTCCTCCGTTTTCTTTTCAAAGATTATTTCCACGTCCAGAATCATACATGTCATGTGCCCTAGGGCCTGATGTCAAGAACCGGCAAAATTGCTCTCTGCAATAGTTCGGTAATAATATCAGTCTTAGTCCTTCGTTGCAGATTTCTTTGCTTCTGATGAAGAGGGACTGATGCCTGCTTGCCCTTGAAATCGATAGAGTCCTGACTAAATCTACGCCAAACACGAAGTTGTTGATTTGCATAATTTTATATTACAAGAAAATGTTAGAATGCTTAAATTATTTTAATGTTAACACTATAAGAAAATAATTTTCTTAGTCTTCACCGCGTGCTTTGGTGGCACGTCCGTCTAATAGTCGGAAGGTCCAGAGTTTGAGCCGGGGCAGAGTCTCGTTGATAATGTTTCCTGTATAAAGAACTTTAATCGCTCTACTGCGCTATAGTTATGAAATTACTTTGATTTATTAAGCCTCAGTTTCAGTAAGTATGATACAGTATTTCATCTTGCAATTTACAAGATTAGGCTGCAGCTTAGAAGGCATGTTTGTACTAAACAAACACAATTGAAAATTTTTTTAAATTTAAAGTTCTGTAATTTAAGGAAATTTAATATTTTCAAAATTTCTAAATGTATGATATGGGCTGTGTGTGTTTGCGCTTAACGGGGAAGTAGCGTGTGTGTGTAAAAAATCCGCCAAAATGTGTGACAGGGGCATAACGAAAAAGTACCATAAGGTATTATGCTATGCCGTATGTATTATGAAAGATTTTCAAATACCCAAGAAGCAAAGATTTCATTTAAGATCGAAATGAAATCTGAAATTTTAGATTCCGTTAGGAAAATAACTTCAATCCGTAAATGAAATACATTTGTATTTGACATAATGAATTAAAATATTTACTATAAATTTAGAACAGTTGCAATTTCGACTTACAGAGATGATAAAATTGAGTGGATAGTAGGATTTAGATAATGCTATAATTTTCATAATAGCTTGCGGTTATTAGCGCTGAGCATGAACTTTCAAAATTATTTTTATCGCTTATGTGCAATACATTCTGCCTGAAGTATCTTAATTCGTCATGCTGTACTACTATTCACTATCAGAATTTATCAATGGTCAAACAATTCAAACTTCCAAAACTTTGCAGATTGCTTTTTGTGTTCGATTTCGCTGGTGGGCTTATTATCTGTTCAAGACTCCGCGTTGTGTAATATCTATTCTGAAGTTAATGAAATGCTAACATCGCGGTTAATGGGTTGTAGGAAAAAATGTCACTCGGAAAATAAGGAACGGAAAGATAGGCACCGGAAAATTAGGAAAGGAAAATAAGTCACCATTCTTTTGCAATGGGAAAAATAACGGATGTTTAGAAATATCGTCAAGATGGGAGATAAAAGTTTTATCATAACAACCATACCTGGGAATAGGGATGATGATTGAATGAAGATAAGCGAGCTGCTGGCCTGTCCGATGGTAAAAATAGAGGGTTGATCAGCGGGTCATGGTTATTAGTGATTGTTCCCCTCGTACCCCATGTAGTTATAGCCTTAAGCTGTGGTTCGGGGGTGAAACATTGTCGCATAACTGAGCGTTAAAAGCAGTATTATAACAAACCGTTGTAAATGAAATTTAGTCACAGTTTGCGATAAGAATATTACTTAATTTTTAGCTAATTAAGTATCGCATATTTTTTTTTTCTGATTTGATTTTAATTAAAAATAACGTGTTTGCACAGGAAACAATTGCTTAATTTTGCATTTAAGTCTGAATAGGAAAACAAGAAAATTACAGTTATTAAAAATTAAGAGGTTTATTTCAAAATTATATGCTGCAGTTAGCTCAACGTCTTACCCTTAAAACCTTCCTCAAGAGAGCCCGCTATAACCCTGCCGGTTGAATTAGAATTTGGCAGGTTTCCCCAACTCCGATTGGTGACATTATTTGGCGAGATTTTAAGGTTCCTTTTTTTCCGTTCCTTATTTTCCGGGTGGCATTTTTTCCGTTCCTTATTTTCCGGGGGCTTTCTTTCCGTTTCCCTTTTTTACGGGTGAAATTTTTTCCTCACACCTTCTGGGAGTGATGAGACACAGATCCCTCTTCTGCAGCAGCAGGAAAGTTTTCCTAAAAGTATTCTCTCAAAACTAAGGTTCCCTTTTTTGTCTGATTTTAAATTTTACATTGGCATATTCTCTTCCAATGGGGAATGCCCTGTGAGTATTAAGGTTAGGGGCAGAAAATGAATCAAATAATTTCAGCAAAAAGTTTGAACAACTCATAAATGAACTTTTGTGTTAAAAGTATTATGAACAATTCATTAAAAAATGCAATTTCGCAATTTAAAAATACCTATTTTTACGCTTCTAGTTATATTTATGGTAAATTAAATTTTACTGCTATTTTGAAGGATATTTGTTCGCATCGTTTAATTCTATCACTCGTTTAATGCTATTAAAATAGCCGTAGACAAGTGTGATCACACTGAGTGGCTCCTACTATAAGTGTAAATGAAAATATTATTTGCAAGATTGCGTCTATCATACCGTTTCATAACAATCAAGATTATTATCTACTCTGCGATTAAGACAAGAGATAAAAGTAAGTACTTTAATTTTCGCCTTAGCTGCTAACTTACCCAAGTGGTTGCATTAAAAGAAGAAACTAACACGATAACAAACTATCCATCTGCTGGGCCACTAATAATTATGCTTCGTGACTTCCGGTGAGGATGGTGAGAGATCAACGCCTTGCCTTGAAAAGATTCCAACTTTCCTTCCCTGTGTTGTCCCCTGAAACACACCCCAACCCCTTTAGCAGGAAACGATGCTATTGTGATTTTGACCCCCTGTCGAATCTGGCGCAGCAAGGACGGGATCTTGCCAAAAGTTAATAGGCAGAACTTGACAACAGCTGCTGTGATCACCGAACATCTGCCTTCAGCGGGTCTCAACGTGAGGCCAAATATCTGTTAGTCATGTCAAGCGAGTTAGTTGATTATTTCGGAAAAGTGGACAGAAGGAGAAAGCTTTAATGGTGCACCTGTACCATGGCATCGGCCCGTCAGCTGCGCGTGGGATAATATGATCTGCATGATTGTTGATTAATGGCTGCGGCACAGATGCATTGTCTGTAATTGCTGTGGGGTGCTAAGTCCAATGAGCTCAACAGCAAGTTTATTATTATCGCACTTACTTTAGTATATCTCCCAACTCTTTCAGTTAATCTGTTCGGAAAAATTTAATTAGGTATTGTAATCATTAAAATGGCTTTCTGATACATTTCATGATGAACCCATTCACGCGGTCATCGTGCACTTGGATTATTTACATTCATTTATCATACGTTTGAAGTGAATCTAAAATGAACATTATTGAAGAGATGAATACTTTTCATAAAAAATTGATAATTTATTATTATGCTTGTGACTGCAGAAAGTTTTTATCATATGCATATGTATTTATTCATAAATGAGAACTCCTATTGTTCATGTTACTGTGTTTAGAGTTGTTGTAGTTGTTGCCAATATGACCAATATTGTTGTTATTTAAAGATTATGGATGCATTTATTGACTGTTCCTTCTGTATTATTAAAGAAGAATTAAGAATCGTAGTAAAATGGAGTTCGAAACTTACAGGATACAAATGAAAATACGCATTGTTTGTATTACTTACTCCCTTCTGTCTTCAGATTATAATCTATCGCTTCGAAGAATTCACTATTCAAATTGTTCAAAATTTAAGAGATATTAATTTTTTCTAAAAAAACACCACAATCATAAGATTAAAATGCAGCTGCAAATTGGCATGCAGATTTCAGTTTCACTTTTAAAACAATTTTAAGCTGAACAGTCACGATAGGCTCAAAAATTATCCTTTTTCCAGAAATTAAACATGTAGACTACAGAATGTAAAATCTTATTTTCAAAATGGAAAAGCCAAATGGTAGAAAAAAATTTTACAATAATATTTCTTGGTAACTTAATGTCGCGTTCAAATTTATACGTTTATTTAATGAAAAAGATTCAATTATTTAAGATGCAGCTATGCGTTTATTTCCCTGGATTGCTTGTGCATGAGACTTGGAACAAATATTTCCTTCAAGGAGCAATACTTTACATTTTGACAGGATACGAAGTCAATAAATCCCTCGCAGTGGTGATATTTGAACTTTTGTCGCCCGGCGTCGTCTCTAAATTTGCCGCCCGTCTTGATTTACAAATGCGTTTGTTTGCTTTTACTGTTTGTTATGCTTTTAGAGAAAAAAATTTCTTAAATGTAAAATATATGTTTGTAATTATTAAAGGATTTTTATTTAGGAAACGCTTCTCACAACTAGCAACACTTTTAACTTTGTTATATTATTAAGTTTAATAATTAGTTAATAAAGTTAATATTTTAACTTTGTTCTGGAGATCGTATTTTAACCGCAAAAATTCAAAAAGGATTGTCCTACCACGTTCGTGTTCCGATTTCCCTAGCAATAACGGAAGTAAAATTTTGAAATGTTTCTTTCTTTAAGAGACATTCTTCCTTCGTAATGTCTACCGTGATCACAATTTAATTAATTTTTCTAATTTGCATTCAAAAGTTTCGAAGGTTTAAAAATGATATAATGAAAATATGTAGATATTGAAACCGTGCGCTGATTTCTGTGAATACTTTATCTAGAGTAAAAACTATTTTCCTTCTCAATTTAATTCCATACGGAAATTTAAAATCTAATTATTTTTCACTTGGCTCGGCGATCAACCTCAATAAAATAAAATGTTGTTCCAAGCAAAATATGCCACCCCTAAATTGTGCAGCTCAAGGCAGCCCTTCCTAGCTACGCCACTGATCTCTCGAAGATGTTTCATAAACGGCTATCTTGCAACATGTGTTCGATCATCAGTAATCTTATCGAATATTAGTATGCGGGGCGAAAACAAAAATTCATTCGCACACACATGACATGTAAATCATAAAAAAATGGAAAAGGAATTTTTTTCCTTTTTCTAATCATTGGGCGCTTTTATTTTTACGTACATCATACGACAATAAAGTTCATAAACAGAAAATTCTAAATCAGGGATAACGTATCGAAGTAATGCCGGCAACCTTCGAAGTATAGCTCGCCGTTTGCAAAGTACATGGGTGTCGTAAAAAAACTCCTGCGATATATGAGCTCTTAGCGGTCTATCTGCTCAACCAATCGAAATGCGATAATTTAAAACAATAGAGGCGCGGTTGCGGTGAAAAAGTTTCGAAATATTCCAGTGGCAACATCCACGTTTTCCCCGTGCAAATTGATGAGCGCATTGGGGGGAAAAGTGATGTTCGAACGATACAAGTGTACAAAAATTGCTGGCAAGGAGATCATTGTAAAGGATCAGTGACAATACAAGAGAGCAGACGCAAAAAATTTTATTATGATTACAAGTTTTCAACGCGTACAACGTTTTAAGGTAGCGTCATCTGTCGTAACTTCGCAAGTTCGTGGCCACCTCGAGCCACCGATGGATTTCTAGGTCTGAGGTTATTTGAAGTATAAAGTACAAACATCAAATCCACAAGAGCTGTCAGAATTGAATAAATGCCATAAAACGTAATGTTACACTAATTCCTCCAGCGATGTTACGTTCGTCACTGTTGTTAACAGTCTCCCATACACCATGCGTTATCGCTTTGCGAAGGGGAACAGAAACAAATTTGCTAAAGTACGATAGCTGTGATTGAGAGATACAGTTCTTCTGCAGGCCGTAAACTATTGATCATGCTGAAAGTTGAACGTAACTAACAGCCCGCCGCTGGGTTCATGATATATTCTTTGCAATAAATTTGCTTGAACATCCTTCTACAGAGGTAATGTATAGTGTCTTTTTAGTGGTACAATATAATTCAAAGATTCCACTAAAGTGTCTTTCTAGAGGGTACCCCCAAATTGTGGTGTTGAGGGAAATGAGAAAGCGGACCTTTTTTGCAAAAGAAGTTGCACTTTAATTCGGAAACCAAACAGAAACTTGCCTTTTCATTCTTCAAAACTGGAGATTAAAAGAAACTTCAGACACTTTTTTCACATAGTGTCTGCTCGCGCTTCCTATACTCAGTCCTAGAGTGTCCTCAGCACTTATTCCTATCTTGTTCCGGATGCTCCTCGTGTAGCTGCGGTGGTCAGTTTTAGACTGTTGACTGGAAACGACTGACTCTATGCTCTTTTATTTCGTTTTCATGTTGTCGACTCTTCTGCGAGTATTTTCCGCTCAGCTGGGCAAAATATGACTGCTGCTCACGTTGACGAATGCTCCGAATTATCTCCTTTTGATCGTCTTGTGAAAAACTACTAGAGAGCACGTAACTTAATGATCTAGTGGCTAATGGAATGGCATTTGGTAAACGGAAAAAATTCTTCTGCAGAGGGTGTTTACACATTTTTAGAACGATTTCGATAAAGAATTAAAAAAAGCAAATGTTTTGGAATAAAAATTTCTGACTAATTATTTAAAATGAGAAATATCGTCTGCTATTTTCAAATTCATTCTTCATTCCAAGTTTTGCATGTAAACGAGCTATGAATTGAAGGATATGTTTTGCGCTTTACGAAGAGCTATATTCCAGTTCCATAATTCAAAAACATTGTGAAATGCATGGTATTAAAATTTCTAAGTGCAAAATAAGCAGCATTATTAATCGGAAAAGGAAAAATCGCCAGTCATTACTCCTGCATGGAAAGAAGACTCCAAATACCCCAAAAAAAGGTATATACTGTTTCTAATGCTTTCTACAGTTAAATCGTTGGTAACAAGAGAAAATCCTTCGACTGAGAAATAAGTTGGAAAGTCTTTAAATACATCTGTAGCATCAATAAATAAAAGAATCAACCAAGATTTGTAATTTAAAGGTGCTAAAAAGCATTATGTTTACCATCTTTTGCCAAGGCATGTGGCTCAACGCAGAACAATTTGTAGAACCCTGTGAGAAAATTATTGAGCAGGAGATAAATAGAAACACATTGTGTTCCTAGATAAAGCATGGGTTTATCTAAATGAGTAAACCAAAAAAGTGTCTATATATTATCGAAAAGAAGAAAAAATACTGCACAAAACCTTAAACGAACCTGGTTCCGACAATGCAAAGAAAGTTTCAGTAAGGGGTTTATGCTTGTCGTAGGATTTCCTTATAGTGGGAAATTAAAAATAGGAACAATGTAGAAAATGAAAAAATCAGTTCATCGTATTATCGACAGAAAGTTTTTTTTTTAAGTCCGATATTTACATAAGAAATTCCATTTCTTTACCGCGATGACTTTCAAAACGTGGAACTTCATAATGGCATAGAAGCAAGTCATACTTCGAAAATGTACCACTGCATTCCTTGAGAAAATGGAGACTTAATGCATATCTTATTTTATTCTAAATCGCGCCTGAGTTGATCTACGGTTCACAACTCTTCAAAAATTATTCAAGATGTATTGAATATATACAAATTGAATGAGTCAGTTTCTATCCACTTAAATTTCTTTTTAAATCCTTTTACTTATTTAAAGTAATTTTAGAAATTTTTAATCTTATATAAATAAGAAATGCATAAATAAGTTAAATGCAAATTAAATGTTTAGAAATAATAAATGAAATTATTGAAATCAAAATCGTATTTAGCGTTAATTTATATCCAAACTTGTTTCATGTCTACTCATCCGTTGAAATATTTCAGAGGAAAATCAACGACCCGGTTTTAGTCTTTATGTAGGTAAAGATGCGCTTTCTTTCCGAAGCGTCGGTGGTATAACGGTTAGCATAGCTGCCTTCCAAGCAGTTGACCCGGGTTCGACTCCCGGCCGACGCAGTGGTAATTATTTTGCTTTAAACCCTTTAAATTTGTTTTTCTTGTGATAAATAAATTTATTTACTGTTTGTGAATTTAAATTCGTATTTGGAGACCAAAATGTTCCTGGCTGTTTCCGTATGTGATTTTTAAATTTAAGATTCTAAATTCTGGTTAAATTAAAATAGGAAATGTGATTCTAGTTTAAAATTTTTGTAAATGTCGCTATATGATTTTTTTTATTATAGCAGTAAATATTATTCTGCTTAAAATGCAAAATAGTTAAAAATAATGAAAAGATTTCAAAAGTTTTACTTCAAGCTTTATATTCCAAATACATATCAGTATTTCAGCAAGGGGTTTATGATTCTCACATAATTCTCTTACAGTGGGAAATTAAAAATAAAAAGAGCGGAGAAAATTTTTTAAATCAAATCAGCGTACTACCAAGAAATTTTACATCCGTTATTTACAGAAGAATTCCATTTTTTTATCCTAGTGGCTTTCAAAGATTGAAACTTCATCAGTTCAAAGAACAAGGTTCAAAGTTCAGAGAACCTTTCCCTGCTACTACGCGTGTGCATCTTATAACATCATTTGCTGATTTTTATCGTCATACCTTTTACATATGTTACGTAAAATAATCAGGAATTGCAAGAATGGATTCTGAATTCAACGAGCCCGAATTTATTATATTGAAATTATAAGAATCCAAATGTCGTTAAGAACTGTTCACTTATATACCTTTAAGGGACTGTATATTTTCATTATTCTATTTTATTTTTTTGATGCAAACAATAGCGTATAGGTTACACAATTTAAAGATTACTTTTTCAATTGAAATCGTAGACATTTTGCAATCTAAACATAGCTAGAAATATTTACAATGCCGTATCTTCTGTATTCATTCTTTGATAGAATGAGTCATCAAACTAATACGTCATCAACCTTCAGGAAAGTACATCTTACAGAAATTACATAGAAATTCGTTTTTAATTTGTTTAACCTTTAAATCATTTTAATGAATGAAAATTCGGAAAGAAATATAATAATTTTTCGCAGTATGTCATTATGCTTATTTAGGAAGAAGAAAATGAAAAATCAACGAGGCCTTCTCCGGGACTCGAAATCCACACCTTGCTATGACTAGAAGGACGTGTTTTCCAATTACACCACGAAAGTGCGCAGTAAGGGGAGAGAAAGGTCCTTACATTCTCCTTTCATTTAAAAGGTGACTGGAAAGGATGGATATCTTACCGCTAAATGCAGGTGGGAACGAATTATCCTATACCACATTTTAGTTCGGGCTCCACCTCCGAACCTTCCGACTGCTAGCCAGTTACACCACTGATTGCTTCCGAATGATGGTAAATTATACCCGACAATAAGGTAGGTACTGAATGGGAAAAGGTTTTACCCCAAAAATGATAATAATAATAATAATGATAATAATAATAAGAAACTTAAAAAAAGCCTGAAAGCTTTCAGATTTTATATTACGTCAAAGGTGCGTTTTTTTAACGTTTTATGTGTTACCTTTACTTATTAAATGTCATGTTCTTCGCACTTAAACCATAAAATTCAATAGCAATATCACAAAATATTTAAAAGAGCATATCTTTAGAATTTCCGATGCAAGGTACACAGTGGCGCGCGCTGGATATATATATATATATTCCGTGCAGTGTTGCCATTGCTCGCTCTGAAATCGTTGAGTTTCTTAATCAAAAATTCTTTAATGTTTGAAAAAATATATAATGGGTAATAAAACAAATTCCAAATTCTAAATTTGGGCTTCCAGATGCCCATATTCGAATAGAGGATTACGTTATTCATAATTTGACGTCTCTAGATACCGTTGTTTTTTCACACTGCAAGAAACATACATACGTTCATGCACATTCTTCATTATTTAATTTTCCTACTGCAGGGTTTTAATATTTGGTGACAACAATTTGAAAAGTGAACGGACATTTATAGTGAACCGACTGCGCAAAATGGCAAAACGAAATTAACAGCCCTTCTGGGCAAATTGAACCTTTGGGCTAAAAAAGCCATCAGCTTCACCTTTCCACATTAAATAAATCATTTCATGGAATTATAAGAAATCTTCTATCAGTTTTATCTAGTGTTATGGAAAATTTTCAATAGGAAGAAAAGTTAATGAAAACATTACAAAATGATGTGAAGAAAATCTAGATTTTTATAATAATATTTCAAAACTCATGGATATATTATACACAATCCTGTATTTGGGCAAATGCGAATTAAATAATACTAAGTGGTATCAAAGCAATAAAAAACAAGCAATTTTTTTAAAAATATATATCTATATAAAATAATTCTGTTCCATTTCTGTTACGGACATTTTGTATACCAAAGTTACAAGCTATGTTGCTTCGCCGCACACTAATGCTTCGTTGCAGACTAAGTTTCAAACGACTTCCCCTTTCTACCCAGCCTTCGCAGAGGAAAGACCATCAATATGAATTTGACGGCCGGTCCTCGACTCGAATGACAAACGAGTTCTAAATGAACAGACCCCTTTCCATGTCCCATCAGCCCCCTTACTTTCTCATCTGGACACTGAATCAATCTTCCCCAACCAGAAACCCCAGGAGGTCAATAAAAAAGAAAGATATCTGATACGTTTTTTAGAACGGAAGTTTTGGAAGATCTTGATTTGACAGAAGTTGTTGAAAGAGTCTAGCTTTGCAAAATACTCTAGCATTTGAATGGTTGTCTTTATGCTTGTGCCTGCATGAGCTAAATTCTTGAAATTGCTGTAAATGGGAAAAAAAAAAAATACGTAACCAAACGAAAGAGTTAATCAATAGTAAGCTGGTAAGTTGTAAGAGCTGGTAAGTCGGTAATTTTGTAAGAATTACTAAGTTTTACCGACAGTTGGGTTTGAGTTGAATTCTATTACTACAGTAGACAGCCCTTAGTATGATCGTGGTTTATGTTATCATTCGGATATTTTAATCGAACTGCGCACGTCCCGTGCGACTGTACGAGAAAATGAGGAAAATACGTCGCTTAATGTAACAAAAATATTATACCAGGCGGTTAATATTATACCAGACGTTTCTTAATCTCATCACGCTTATCTATAGCTACAGAGGGTGTTTGCACACTTTTATAACGATTCCAGGGCCTTTTAATTAATGAATAAAATATAAAGAGTACTTTTTAAATGTTCGATATGATGGACTATAAGTCTGCATCGTGATTTCTATCACTAATAGGTTTTTGATAAAATTTCCAGATGTCTTGAATGCCTTCCACAATCCCCCCTCTTCCACAATCCCTCCGTCGTGGTGGGCTTAGAAGGAGCTCTTATCGAGAAACCAGAGGTACATTAGCCCATAGGCGAAACGTCAGCGGACTTTGCAGGAATACGTTGGAAAGGTGCATATGCAATACCTATATCAGTCTTCATTTTTTCAAGCAACGCAGTGGTACTTCTTGAAGTAGGGCTTGCTGCTTTGTCTTGATGAAGTTTCACTCTGTGAAAAGAGTTGGTATGGAATTTCTTCTGTAACTATGAGACATAAAGCTTTTTTTTTTTGACAGTATATTGAGTTGATTTTAACACTTTTTTCCAACTCTTCTTGTTCTTAATTTCACACTGTAACAGAATCCTACCACACTCATAAACCCCTAACACAAGCTTCCTTTGCATTTTCAGAAGCAGGTTTATACAATTTTTCCGTTTTGTTTCCGATAATAAAGAGACGTTCGTTTTATTGCAGTCTTTAGGTAAGCCTATGCTTCATCGAGAATCACAATGTATTTCCATTTATCTTCTGTTGAATAGTTTTCATACAGGATTCTACAAATTTTTCTGAGTTCAGCCCCATGCCTCGGCAAAAGCTGGTGAAAACTATTTTTTTGCTTTTTTGATATGTAAATCTTTGTTTATCATTTTATTTATTGTTGCTAGAGATATGTTTAAAGACTTTGCAATTCAGTTTTGCGTCGGTGGATTTGCTTTTATTACCAACGATTTAACTTTAGAAACGTTAGAAACAATGCGTACCTTTTTCAGTTATTCGTCTAGAGTCTTCTTTCCACGTAGAAGTAATGATCGAGGATTTTCCCTTTTTGATTAATAATATTGTTTATTTTGCGTTTAGATTTTAATACTATGCATTTCACAACGTTTTTGGTCTATGGAATAGGAGTATTTTTCTTCGGAAAGCGCGGAAACATTTCCTTCGATTCTTAGCTTGTTTCTGTACGACATTTCGAAAGAAGAAATTTAAAAGTACCAGACGATGTTTCTCATTTCGAATAATAAGCTGTTGCCAGAAATGTTATTTTCAGAACTTTTGCTTTTTTAAAATTCTTTATCGAAATCGTTCTAAAACTATATAAACACCGTCTTTAGTTAAGCTACTTTGTTTTGACTTGTGGTATTCTTAGAATCACATTACGTATTCACAATTCATAAGTTCTCAAATATATTATTTAGAGCAGGAAGTTATTTGACCGTTCTAAAATGACTTAGATGAAAGCTGTGCGAAGGGATATAGCCGATGCATTTTATGTCGGAAAATATAAAATACCTGCCATATGCAATAAACCTTCGGTTTTTAATAATTTTATCTAATTGTTCTTCAAGTCTGTAAATAATTACAATCATAATATATAGAAATGAAGTAAGAAATTTTTATTTTTTCTAAAACTTACATTCCTCTCTTAGAATATTTTTTATTACAAGTTTCATAATTTAAGAATGCCAGACATTTGATATGAGCTCAAAATTCACATAGGCAATTCATTTTTTAATGAAATTTCTGTAATGTTTAGGAAAGTTTTTCCAACTAAAATTAAAACATTTATAAAATAATGAATTTATAAGGAATTAAGTTCTTCTTCTCGTGTAAAAGTTGAGTTCGGAATTAAGTTCGTTGTTAGTGAGTATCGATAAGCGCATCGAACTGCTTCTAGCTCTATTTGTAACCACAGATTTAATATACAAACGAAATTATTCTTTTGACTATTATTTTCGATAGGTTAAGGAGGGAAAAAGGCAAAACCGCATCCTTCTTTTCCTTTCTTTTAAGGATTTGAAACAAAATCGTGCTAATACATTTTAATCTAAGACAAATCGCAAAGCTGCATCTTATAAATACTTCGGTTTATCTTTTTTTAAAAATTAATCATTAATTTATTGCAACTTAATTTTAGTCTGCTATCGTTTCTTGTCTTAGCTAAATATTTTCTTCGGCTATACCTCAGGATGTCTCAGATTACACATCAAATGTATGAAACATTTCGAATATAAACGTATGAAAGAAAAATTTCTCAAAAGAAAACCTTTAACAAATCTTCATAAGACACTTCGTCATTTATGAATAAACTGTAGGTAATATTCCTGTGGATTGTTATGCAGAGTCATTAGGCTATTCTGAAGCAGGAGACGTGAAAAATGAGCAATACCCTTGCCGGAACTCGAATCTAGACGTCTCAAATACGCGCCGAGTGTGCTACCGTTACACCACGAAGCCATGCTGGTAGGAGAGAGAAAATACCTTATATACTCCCTCTTTTAAAGGGCTACTGGGGATTAGGGGACCCAATCCCCAAATCCTGGTGGTGACAAATTATCGTCCACCACCTTTTAGTTCGGGCGCTACTGTTGAGTCATTAGACTATTTTGAAGCAAGAGACATGAAAAAGGAGAAATGGCCTCGGCGGAACTGGAACCGGAACTTCTCTTTTGGTACCGTTACACCACGAAGGCATACTGGAAGGAGAGAGAAAATACCTTGTAAAATAATGTACGGAAAGTTTGCTTATAAAGTTATTAAAATAGGGCGCGTATTAGATCATTCGATTTTCAGAAAATAGTTTGTTGAGTTATAAGGTATTTCTTCCGTCTTTTTCGCATGCCTTCGTGGTGTAGTGGTATGCACGCTCGACGCATAACCGAGAGATCCATGGTTCGATTCCCGGCGAAGGCGTTGCTCACTTTTCAATCTCTCTTGCTTCATAAATACCTTACAGAGTTGTGGGGTTTTACTATTTAATCCTAAAGTTCTAACTTAGAACCCCACGAACCCTAACAAGCGAATAATCTCTTAAGTGTGTGAACAGAACACGTAAGACTTAAGGAGGGTTTACAACCCTTAATATTTACAGTTAGTTCTTAGTTGAAACTTAAAATAATAATAATAATTTAAACTAAAACTGGCTTAACTAAGCTATTTAAAAGGTATAGTCGAAGCTATCAGAGATCTAACTAGTTGGCCACTAAGTATTAATTAAATCGGCGAAGTCCAGCAAGGGCCTAAGGTATGGCCGAGCGTAGCAATAGCTAAGAGAGACGTAGCCAAGAGGCAAACGCGCGCTAGTCAGGAAATCAGGCTCTCTCTCCCGAAGTCGGTGAAGTCACGACTTAAATAGTACTCTTTCTCATTTGCATTAACTGCGTTTCTGATTTACATTCTGGCAGGAAATTGTAAGTTGAAATTAGAATAAGATAGGAAAGATACAAAACTTAAAATAGCTGTTAATAAACTAATATTGCAGAGTCATTTCATTTTTCAGGAAAATAGGCTTTGTTTATATAAAATAGTTGATTGTTATTTATCCCCGTTAATATCTCTCTGATTTGATTAGTGAATGTCTATATATATATATATCTCAATTTTAAACCAAGAATGCGTGGAATGTTGGTACACTCGATATTTATTAGAAAGATTACTCATTATAACAACCGTTCCATCACAGCGATCATACAATAGGCACACAATTGATGCGAGTATATTAAACCAATTTTCGCTTTCGCTTTTGCGATTATTCGTTACATTTTATCTGTTTTGTGTGAGCTGTGAAAGTCTAAAAATACATTACTTTGATTGTTAATTATCGTATTAATAATACTAACTGGTGTTCCATTATCAGGAAAAAATTACTCTTCGTATTAAATAAAAAGAGTTTACATATTTTCCCCTAAAATTACATACCGTATTTACTTGCGCATTACCTCCGCCTTTTTTGACTAATTTTGTCGTAAAAAATCTAGAGGGTAAAAAATGCGAATAATTTCCGAAGGATGCGGTTATAGTAAGATCACTGCAAATATAAAATATTTAAGGATAAATCAACGGTAACTAATACATTTTTATTTATGTAAGAGAAACCTACACTGAATAAGATGTAATAAGAATATATAGTAATTTTTACATTACAATAGCTAACGCGATATCTTCATTTCTACTTCTATCTTGAATTTCATCCCTCTTTTATTATTGTCCCTTGCTACTCTTTAGGCCTCAAACCGTTTAATAATGCTAAAACTGGGATGTGTCATTTGGTCGTCGGAGGCAGCCTTCTGAGCGTCTTGAAGAAGGGAAAAATTACGTGAATATTAAAAAACAAAAAAAAATTCGGAATCTTGTGCATAGCTAGGCGGAAAAATACGCTAGTAAATACTATATGCGAAAACAAGTATTGAAATTAATGTGTTAAACTAATCAGATATTCTGACCGTTCGAGAAAAGAAAAAAGTCTCATAAAATAGAAGACTGCAAAGAAGAAATAAGACTTTTAACTGAAAAGAAAAACAAAAGGATTTATTTTTTAAAAATTTTATTTCGTATTAAACCACTACCATGAGATTTGAGTAAATATATTAATTGTATAACAAAGTTTTGGTACGTAGTCAACAATGTCTATTATTTACAATAAACTAGCCTGACAACGTACATACGGATATTACAAATCTGGAGGTTTGATGAATGGTTGAAGGAAAAAATGTCACCCGGAAAATAAGGAACGGAAAGATAGGCACCGGAAAATTAGGAAACGGAAAATAAGTCACCATTCTTTTGCAATGGGAAAAATAACGGATGTTTAGAAATATCGTCAAGATGGGAGATAAAAGTTTTATCATAACAACCATACCTGCGGAATAGAATCTTATGATAATGAAGATAAGCGAGCTGCTGGCCTGCCCGATGGTAAAAATAGAGGGTTGACCAGCGGGTCATGGTTATTAGTGATTGTTCCACTCGTACCCCATGTAGTTATAGCCTTAAGCTGTGGTTCAGGGGTGAAACATTGTCGCATAACTGAGCGTTAAAAGCAGTATTATAACAAACCGTTGTAGATGAAATTTAGTCACAGTTTGCGATAAGAATATTAAAACCTGCTATCGAAATGACCTTGCTCGGCTGCAGCTAGCTCAACGTCTTACCCTTAAAACCTCCCTCAAGAGAGGCCGCTATAACCCTGCCGGTTAAATTAGAATTTGGCAGATTTCCCCAACTCCGATTGGCGACATTATTTGGCGAGATTTTGGAGTTCCTTTTTTTACGTTCCTTATTTTCCGGGTGACATTTTTTCCGTTCCTTACTTTCCGAGGGCTTTCTTTCCGTTTCCCTTTTTTCCGGGTGACATTTTTTCCACACACCTTGACGAATGCCCTGTTCTTCAAGTTATCCATATGCGCCAAAATGCCCATAGATGTGCGATTCCGTCACTTAGTTGTTCATTTGGCGACTTCGTACCAACGTTACATTAGGTTATATGAATATGGAGAAGCCACGACAGCTATCTCCTTAAGAGGAGGGATGCTCCGTGGAGAACGTTCTGAGGAAAATTGGCTCATATTCATGTTACACATGGGGAAAACCACGAAACCCAATCATGCAGCAAATCCGTTCGCCTGAGATCGAACTCATGTCAAACTACCAGTATTCAGTGGTCGACTTCGTACCAAATCCAGACTATTCAATTATTAATCGTTTTATGCAATGAAGATTCAGTTGAACCAGATAGTTTATTGCAGGGCAGTCAACCTGTATGTGTTTTTCATTTCCTTAATTTTTATGGAAATTTTTATTGTTATCTAAATGTAACATATATGAATCTGATAGCGTTTAAAAATGAATCGCTACCTAAACTTATAACGAAAAAACTAGCAATGTATTCCTCGCTGTCTGAGTTAATTTTCTTCCCCCCCCCAAAAAAAAACATTCGCTTAGACAACACATACATTTAGTAAATTTAGAAGTAAGTTATAGTCTCCTAATTTGCAAGAGTTTTCTGTGCGTTGAACTGAGCGGTAAAATAGTGGAATGTTGGTAGTTGGGTTCGGGTTCAAATCTCCGTGAACAGGCTTGTTGCATGGGTGTTTTTGTGTTTCACCCATGTGTAGCGTGTATACGAACAGTTTCCTTAAATGTTCTCATCATCCCCTTTTTGGCGAATACCATTGCATGTGACATAGTCATAAAAAAACTTTCCGTATATAATCATAACCCAACAAGATAAATTATGATAAAAATGTGTTACCCCGTTCTCTTATTTATAGAACGGAGGGCTTAAAAACACAGATTTTGCTACGACTGCAGTGACGGGATATTTGTCGATTAAGCAGCCCATTTGGGAATACAATGACTGAATTCTCCCTTCAAAGGCTCAAATGGAAACAAAACTGTTAAGGCTGCTTTGGGAATAGGCTCAATCGACACTAAGCCATTCCAATTATGCCCACACAATTCCCCTCCCGCAGTGCTTCCTGTACACGCATTAGAAAGCTTACCCTAAACTTATAAGGTATATCTCCCACATTCTTAGCGTGCCTTCGTGGTGTAATGGTCAGCACACTGAGCCAGTATTTCAGAGGTCCGTGGTTCGATTCCCGGCGAAGGAATTGCATATTTTTCATGTCTCCTGCTACTAAATAACCTAATGTCTCTACACTGGCGCCCGAACTAAAAGGGTTGTGGATGATGACTCTCCACACCCAGGATTTGGCGACTAGGTCCCCTAAAACCCTAGTCGCCCTTTAAAAAGGGGAGTATATAAGGTATATCTCACACATTCTTAGCGTGCCTTCGTGGTGTAATGGTCAGCACACTGAGCCGGTATTTCAGAGGCCCGTGGTTCGATTCCCGGCGAAGGAATTGCATATTTTTCATGTCTCCTGCTACTAAATAACCTAATGTCTCTACAAACTAACTTATTCTTTTTCTTATTACCGCTAAAACTTTACATATGGCAATAAGACGAATCATTTCCTAAAACTTGGAGTTCCAGGAAAACTACAGGGGGCCTAACCTTCCATAAATTCATTTTTACCGTCCTTTCGCTTGCCTCGAGAAACTCAGAACTTGTTCTCACAAAATGCTTGAGTGCCTGTTTGTCATCAGTTCGTATTAATGGGGCTCATAACTAAGGCTTAAAAGAGTTCATCTGGCAGGGAGTAAAAAAAAGGAAAAAGAAAAATGCATTTTCTTTCGTTTTCCATTCCACTTTTTTTCTGTTGAAGTTTTGACATACATGAGACGACGATACAGCATTCTTTCTGTTTTTCCAAGGGCGCCATATTTGCATTATGCGTGTAGCCACTTTAAGAAAAAATTCAAACTTACAAATATAGTTTATTACACAGTGATTTCAAACTGTCGGCCGGCTTGCTGTCTCCCGAGCAGCATTATGCAGCCGGCGAATACTTTTCAATCACTCATTTGTTGCAAATACGGTATTTTCTTCCTCCTTCGAGATTGCCTTCGTGGTGTAAAGGCAGCACACTCGGCGCGTATTCCAGAGGTTCGAATCCCGACGAAGGCACAGCATATTTTTCACGTATCCTGCTTCATAAAAGCATAATGGCTCTACAAGTGGGGCCCGGACTAAAAGGCGGTGATCAATAATTCGTCACCACTGGACGATTGGCTTCTCTAATTCCCAGTCGTCCTTTAAAAGGGGGAGTGCATAAGGTATTTTTTCCATCTTTTTAGAATGCTTTTTTGGTGTAACAGTAGCACAGTCGGCACGTATTCGAGTGATCTAGGTTCCAGTCCCGGAGAGGGCATTTCACTTTTTTCACCTCTCCTGCTTTAAAAGAAAATAAAAAACCCTAATAACTCTACAGTGGCGCCCTAACTAAAAGGTGGTGGACTATAATTCGTCACCACCAGGATATGACGACTGGGTCCCCTAACTCCCAGTCGCCATTTTTTTTTACCTTATATACGGCGACTGGAGTCCCCTAACTTGCAGTCGCCTTACATAAGGTATTTTCTCCCTCCTGCCAGCATGCCTTTGTGGTGTAACGGTAGCACACTTGACGCGTATTCAAGAGATCCAGGTTAGAGTCTCAGCAAGGGCAAAAAATTGCTTGCTCATTTTTCATGCACTCTTGCTTCAAAGAAACAAAATGACTCTACGAGTGAAGCCCACACTAAAGGGTTGTGGACTTAATGACTCTGCAACGGTATTGCAAAGATTTTCGTTATTTTATAATCTATATCAAAAACGAACATCAATGATGTGCCAGAAAATTCTATAAACAGAGCTAAATAATTTACAGTGTGATATAAATCTCGTTTAAGGATTTGGACATACAAGTTTTTATGGCTTTCATTCGTACTTGTCAAAATGTAAATAAGTTAAATTACAAATTTATCAACCATGAATTTCGCTTTGTTTGGAAATACAGTACAACTCTAATTTCGACTATTCGAATCGCTGATTATCCGAATAGCTTTCAGAATTTCAAAATTTTTCAGAATCAACTGAAAAAGAGAAGGAAAAAGAGAAAAAGGAAAAAGAAGCTCAAGAAAAGGAAAGGGAAGAGACAGGAGAAGAAGAGGATGATATGTCACCTGAGGAATTATGAAACATTCTTTTGAAAATTCCTGGATGTTCAGAAGTTAGTGCTGAGGATACAGCAGAATGGATGGTGTGTCATTCGTCAGACCCTGGATTTCAAATTCTAAATGGTGATGAATTTATTGAAAGTGTGAGAGAAGAAAGTGTTTAAGAAGAAGATGACCTTAATGTCAGAGTTGAAGTACATACGGGACCATGAGATGTTGAAGCATTTGCCGGCTTTGAAACTGCGTTGAAGTGGATGGTGCGGCAGCCCGAGTGAGACCACATGCAACTACTCACTGTCAAGCGAATAATACATGCCATTTAAATTTGAGACCAGTGCGTTAGGATATCTAATGATCTCTTTAATCTTTGAGCTCCCATAGGGCTACATACCTTGCATATACCTTGCATACTCCTCTTTACGCCACTTCTCGTAATTTGCGATGACAATTAAACAGCTAAGTTAAACAGCTAAGGCGATAACTCACCTGCAACTTAAAATAACTATGTATGTGTGTAGTCGTTAAGTCGAACATTCAGCTATATCCTTTCACATTCACAAGTCAAGATAAAAACGATACATAACCGAAGTTATGTGCCATATAAATGAAATAGTTTATTATTAACGTGAAAGGAATAAATCGACAGGGAGTTGAAGCGATGTATAAAAGTAAAACACGTATAAATGACAAATGTATAAAAGGCAAGTAACTGTGTTTTCAGGATAAAAACGACATATAATGTTTAAATTTAAATACTGCTGTAAATTATTCTTTAAATTTTCATGTTATTTCTTTTATTATTATTAGTCCAAAGGGGCTTTCTCCCTGAAGGACTATCGTTTTCGTTTTGCGATTTTGCGTTGAATCACTCTGAATGTCCGTTTCACTTTCAAATTGTTGCCACCAAATATTTTCACCCTGCATTATATTTGAATAAATTAAATAACGAAGAATCTGCATAAATGTATGCCTGTTTCTCGTATTCTGATAAAACGACGGCACCTAGAGCTATCCAATTTTGAATGACGTAATCCTACTGCGAATATGGGCATGAAGACCAAATTTGAAATATGTTTTATTATCGATTTCATATTTTGTAAAACTTTAACGAATTTTTGAATAACAAACTCAAGGATTTCAAACCGAGCGTTGTACAGAAAAAAACATTTTTATCTCCAGCGCATGAGACTGTGTATCGGAAATTCTGAAGATGTGCTCAGTTTAAAATTATTTCGAGGTATTGCTCTTAAAATGAATTTTATGGTTTAAATGAAAACATGATATTTTATAAATAAAGGTAATACACAAAATGTTAAAAAAACGCTCCTTGGACGTAATTTAAAATCTGAAAACTTTCAGATTTTTTTTAATATTTATGTTAATACTGTATAGCGTTTATTTATTTATTTATTTATAGTAATGCAAATTTTTACTCTACGACTACCCAAATTTTTCTTTTATCAAAATGCTCGCAAGCTGTATCCTCAAGCTTTAAATTATTAAGTAACTATTAACAATAAGAAGTCTTTTAGAACATTTTATATTAAGTAATCTCATCTATGAAAAATTGCATTTGACTAAAATTTTGCTTATGTAACTTTGTTAACATTGGCATTGTTTGCGCGAGAGATGATTGAATGTTCTGGTTCTTAATAAGTATCAAGATTGTTAATTGCGTTCGCGGAGTTTAAATATATTCAAGTAACTTGCACTCTGAAGTATCAGTATAAAAAAAAAATCTGATGTGAAAGCCACATGACGTCCTTCTACGATCTATTACATTATACACATTTTTTTGCTGCATTTTCATTTAAACTTATTTCATCGAATTTCATTAGAGATATATTTCTCATTCAACTAATTCAGTTTTCACTTCGCGGAAAAGGAAAAATTCAGGAAACCTCAAAACTTCTTCATTAAAAATTGTAAAATACAGAAAAACATAAAACACCAAACAGAGTTAAAACAGTTTAAAAAAAATTGCAATTAAAAATAGAGTTTCTATGCAAAAACAAGCAATTCGGCTAGCGGGCAAGAAGGCAGATTTTCGGTGCACAAAACTGAAAGGTTACTGTTGGTCCCACTCGGAAAAAAGACACTTAAGACGCAGAAACTGACTTAATTCACTATTCTTCTGAGTTTCAAATGTAAACACATGATGGTTCATTAGGCTGAACCCGCCACTTAAAGTTTTAAATTGTTGATAATTCTACAACAATTGCCTGCAGATTAACTAAAGGAGTAAAAACCTTAACCGGAACATAAAAGCTACATAATTCAGTCACTTTTAAAGCAACAAATGCAAAATTTACCAATATATAAGAATAAAAAAACTAAGTTTACCGAGCCAGATAAGTTTACCGAGTCGATTGATTGATTATTGGGGCGAAGCCCCCAGTCCACCTACTCGAATTATGACGGCCGTATGACTCATTAGGGAACTAATCCATTTCAACAACAAACGGTGGTATCTAGCAAACCGGCCGTATCAAAAGAGTTAGTGAAAGGAAACAAAACAAAATAATAAATACGACCAGTGAAACTCAAATTATCACTGGACCTAAACACAAAAAACTGCACAGAACGAACTAAAAAGAATAAAATAAAGCTGTGTTAAGAAAGAGAAAATAAAACAACTCATAATATGCAAAAGAAAACACATATACTACATACACAAATAATCAAATACACAATATATCAAGTAATTCCCACAGCTTGTTTATTGTTACTTATAGACTTCATAATGTTCTTTGCATATTCTACTAAATTAGCATAATTCTTTTCAAAGTCATTTTTATAATATTTCTTAAAATTTTCCCTTGCACTCCCAGTCAACATACAATCTTCAAAGAAATGCCTTGCGTCACCAATCTCATTGCATGTCAGATATTGATCGTTATTCTGATGTCCAAAACTTTTATGATAGGCCGGGAATCCTCCGTGTCCTGTCACGATTTGATTTAAGTTTTCAGGACTGAGTGTTCTGTGCATAGCTTTAGGGAACATGGTGAAGTCTTTACTAGGGTCCTTATCCTCAAGTTCTGAACTGGAACAGGGAGCTGAAAAATGTTGGCTTTGTTCTGATGTAGATACTGTGCTGGAGAATAACTGCACTTGAAAGTGATTTAAAATCCTCTTTTATTAAATCACTATTATTTACACACTTCCCAACTCGGGAGAGATACAGAAAGTAAAAGACTACACTTGGGCCTAACTTAACAAATCAAATAAATTTAAATAAATATCTAAACCTAAATAGAAATGTAATTAAACTTTGCTCGCAGAGAAAATCGCGGAGTTTGGCCTCTAACTAACTGGTGCGTAGCAAGAAATACTAATACTAGCGCACTTCAATTTATTTCAATATGCAATCACGTAGTAAGCACTATGGCTTATAATTTTAGCTGCTAGCTGGTCAGACGAACGTCGAACAGAATGACCGTGATCTGAGACTAAAACTCTCTCACACTAAGAGGTTTCTACCTCTGGTTTAAATAGTACTTCGCTGTACTTCAAAATTAGAATAAGCTGGAAACGCGCGTTTCTTCTGACGGGAAGTTGAAACAGAGAAGAGATAGAAAGATTTAAATTAAAATAAAACTTGGTTAGTTTAACTAAAACCTTACAAAGTCAATATCATTAAATATTTTCATTCTTTTATTCACTCTGATATTCTTCAATAGAACTTTATTTCTTTTGGACGATCCCCAGCTTTCTTCCCATTTATTGATAATATCATTATACAATGTAGTAATAGTTTTCCTTCGTGAATCCTGTACGTCGTTTACAACTAGGCCATCACCAAGTGCAGCTAGTTTAGTTAAGGCGTCCACCCTCTCGTTCCCCAAATTTCCAGCATGGGCTTTTATGTAGTTTTATGCTATATTTTTTTATTTAAATGTAAATAAATATCCTTAATTTCATTTATAACTGTATTTCTGTGGTCCGGGCCCGACAGTGTCTGTAAGGCTGATAATGCATCTGAATATATATTTATATTACATTTGATATGCAAATTCCTTTCAATTCAACAGAGAGCTTGTCGAATTGCATATAGTTCCGATTGATAAACAGAATCTAGATCTTTTAATTTAAATTTAGCATTTTCTATTTCAATACCTCCCGGAGCCATCAGTATAAATATCTACTTCTCCTTGTTTTAACATAAAGCAATCATACACAATCCCAAATCTATTTTTTGGATGAATTATGTCTTCATTATGATACTGAAAAGCCTTACTACATCTTAAGACTTTGCTTACTTGAAAATCTTCTATGACTCGATTCGAAAGTAAAAACTTTTTATAGTAGAATTCATAGGAAACCGAGAGAGGCAGAACGCCGGCCAAGATGCAAGCAACCTTTGTTGAAGTAGTTCTAAATGATCGTGAGATCGCAAGCATCCAGCTTCTCTGCAACATATCTAATTTATTTCGTAATCTTACCATCTCCCCTGCTCTGCTACCCCATGCACCAATACCATAGTAGATCTTAGGTATGATGACACATTTAAAAATTTCCCTAGGTGTGGCAGACTTCTTATTTAAAGTTACATTATTAAAATTGCACTTGTAAAACCTTAAAACGCCTTCCGTATATCTATGAATATTTTTAAAATGTTGAATAAAATTTAACTTACCGTCAATAATCACACCCAGATATTTAATATTTTGTTCAAATTTTATACGTTTTCCATCGAATTTAAATCTGGGCGGTCTCGTCTTTCCACCATCTCGGGGAAAAAGAGTCCGTAGGTCTTATTAATGTTAAACTCAATTTCTTCTTCCTGGCTCCAATTTTTAAATTTATTTTCAATTTTTCTAAATGTATCTTGCATTTTCTCCAAAGACTCTCCTTTTATAATTACCAAAATGTCATCTGCATAACAAATAATATTCACGTTTGGTATTATACACTCTTTTAATAAGCTATTTACTATTAGACTTCAGAACAGAGGAGCACTACAGGAGCCTTGGGGGCAGCCTTTTTAAACATTAAATTCAATGCTAATTTTTTCGGTACTGTTCTTAAATATAATTCTCCTGTTTCTGAAATAATCCTTTATAGTTTCAAAAATGTATTTTGTGATATGTAGATCTTTAATAAGCCCTAGCAGGAGGACCATTTTACTGAATCCAAAGCTCCTTTGACGTCAAAAGAGACCAGTGCCACATGATGAGTCTTTCTTTTTTCTCTAACTTCCGAAATAACTTCATGCAAAGCAAAATCTGCCGACCGGCCTTTCCTAAAGCCATATTGACAATATGATAAGACATTTTGGCGGTTTATACTAAATAGTAATCTATTTACTAATAGTTTACCATATATTTTCACAAAGACCTTTAGAAGGCATAGCGGCCGATATCTAGTCTTATCTTTCGGAATTAAAACTAATTTACTAGTCTTCCATACATTTGTAAATGTATGTAGACTTAAACATCTATTATACAATATCAAAAACGATAAATGATAATCCAAAAATAGCTTCTTTATTATTGAAGCACAGATCCCATCCACTCCAGGAGCGGATCTATCTCTAAGACTTTTAACAACATTATTCATCTCCTCATAGGTAAACTCAGATTCTATCTCATTCTCATCCTCAAAGACCACATCTTCAATCTTTCCATCTTGTTCAAATTCCTTGATATTCAAAGTTTCCTTAATGATATTACTATAGGTCTCTTCAAGGGAGGTGGGCGTATCATTTTCATTTCTTTTAACAATAAATCTCTTTCCTGGTCTCATGGGTGGCAACTTTAAAAAATGTATCATAATATTCGTAATTTCTCGCAAACAAACTATTTTTGTAATTCTTCTTTATCTGCTTAATCAATTTCTTGTACTCTTCTAAACATCTCTTATATTCTATTTTCCTAATGATCTTAATTATTGGTCTAATCCTTTAATTTGAAAACTCTTTCTCATAATTCTTTACTCTACGTCTGAACTTATCTAATTCAACATTCCACCAAGGAGTTCTATTTTTCTTTTTAGTCTGGCATCTCAAGTCTTTTTACATTTGCTGCATAATATTATTTTACATCATTAGAATCACCTCATTGAGTTTTTCATTTGTTCGAGCATGAACCAAGAGATCTTCAATTGTAAAACGTTTTTTCATCATGTTTCTACTAACTACTAAAGCTCTCAATCCTTCTACTACTTCTAGTAAAGATCAAATTCCTTTTACCAGTCTCTTCAATTTACCCTACTTCAACCAATATATATCTATGATCACCCAATAAAATCTCATCTAAGATTTCCATTTTAACTCTATTAATATCTATATGTGAGGGGCTCAGGACTAGATCGATCCAACCTTCTCCAACTAGTGAAAAAAAAGTGGGTTTTGAATCCGTAGAGTTAAATAAAATCAAATCATTTTGGATAATAAAATCGTTAGTTAAAATACCTCTATCATCTAAAAGCTGTGCCCCCCATATAAAATTCCTTGAATTAAAATCTCCGATAACAATAAAATCCTCTGCATATAAAGATAAAACATCTAATTTTAAAAGGTGTTTATTCCGGTCTTCCACCGGGGAAAAGTAGACAGAGACAATACCCAAACTTTTATTATCTTCAAAAACCTTAATTGCCACAATAGTGTCTGTTATCACCTCTGCACGAAATTCAATTGCTCAATTTACCACTACGATGGCTGTCTTCCCCACCTCAGCGTTAATTATTCTCCAACCACTATTAATATAGGCTACTTTTTTGCCTATATAATATGGCTCCTGTAGTGTTATAATGTCTTATATTCCATCAAAAATATTATCAATGGGAGAGCCGCCATGCTGCAGCATTACAATGTTTTACATTACAGTTTAAAATCTTCATAATTAAAATAATCCAATAAAAATCATTAAAATCAATAAAATTTCTGTACAAAGCCTTAAAATCCAATATATACAATAATATTCAAAGGAATCAATTAAAATCTATATGTAAATCTGTAGTTAAAATTCCTCTGTATTTACGCTGGGAGGCAAGGGACAAATTCTTCTGACAGTAATCCTTCAAATATAAATCTTCTTTTCTTGCTGAGTAATCACTTAATTTACTTCAAAAGATTTTTTATCTTGCACCTATAGTTCTCAAAATATCAGTCTAAACTGCAGGAAAATAAAATACAGTTTCCACAGAACAAACAAATAAAATAAGAAAAGTAAATAAAATAAAACTACCCACCGCAGTCTCTACAATATAACATGCGTTTCTAAATATCAAGATACAAGTGCTCTCCGATATACTTCTTTTCACGTACCAATGATGGAGTCTCTCCAGAATGTGTCGTGATGATAATCGACCTTTCTACCAAACCTTTCATACGCCTCTTTACAATTAATACATTCAATTTTCTCACTAACAATTTTTCTTTTCATGTTTACCTGTGCATTTAACACAGGAAATATTATTTTTGCAGACCTCTTTACAATGTCCAAATATCAAACAATTCATGCACCGTTTTGGTTGAATGAATAGCTTTGCTGAGTAGACTTTTCAACCCAACTGGATACGATTACTCTCCAGAATTTCTTGTTGGCATTTGGCCGAAATATCAAAAATTCTATGCGACACACCATATTCACTGGATTTCATTCGAAAAAGGAAACGAGAGCAACAGATATATATTATATTTATGTATATATATATATATACATAAATATAATA
>KK119233.1:368819-395015 GCA_000611955.2 Stegodyphus mimosarum | reverse complement strand
GTATAAATGGAAAAATGACGTGGAAGATGTTACTGTTTGAATGCGAATTCCATTTCCATAAAAACAACAGGTAAACATCCTGAAGCAAGCATCAAGTTAGATCATCAATTAGAAGATTAACACGTCAACGTAAAACATAAAATTAGGCAAAAGAACAACATTATGCTTGAAGTAGATTTTAGTCAATAATCTATCGATTTCGAGGGCAAACAAGTACAAGTCTCTCTTCATCGCGAGCAGAGAAATATGCAACGAATGGAAAGCCACGGCCGTATTGATGACGCGAAAAGAAGTAAAGCGGATGGGAAGATGTCGTCTTCTGTTAGCAAAAACAGCAAAGAAAATTGAAAAATTAAAGTAATAGAATTTCAGAAGCATTAGGAAGAACTGGATTGGAATTAAAGTCAAGTACTAAACAAGATAAATCTTTGTGAATGTGAAAAGCTGCAAGAAAATCCAATTCATGAGTGGAAAAAGCTTTTTGGACCACTTCTGTATTCAAATGCAAGAAGCCTTTTGGATAAATGTTTTGCAGGCGTTGTTTCTTCCTGATGAAGAGAGACCTGTACCTGTGTGCCCAGGAAATCAATACACTCTTGACTAAAACTTACGTTGTTGATTTGCCTAATTTTAGGTTATGTTATCTTTAGAAGGCATCTTGTTTTATCTTTTCTTTGGCTCTAATTTCTAGTCGATATAGCGCGGGATTCTTCGGAACGCTGTTTTACTGAAAATTTGTACAATGTAATTTAGTGTTGCCTACGTTTCGATATGTTTCTAAAGTAAGACATTGTCAATAGAAATGCTTATGCTGTAGCTATTGTTGCTTTATCATTGTGATACCATCACAAGAAAACTTTTCATCTTACCTCATTTTGCACAAATTTCGCAGATCAAAGTATCAGGACTTCTGTTCTGTTGGTTCTAGCTGATTTTGCATACATAGCTATAGTCCTGAGTAGGAACAGGGAGCTTACTAAAAGCTATGTTCGTGCGTGTGTAGAAGACACAACAAAGATAAGGAGGGTTCGAATTACCCTTTATTTTATTTATCGATTTTACAAACGTTCCCGAACTTCGGGATACAAAGACCAACCACTTGTGGTCTGAACGTAAAAGAAAATAAGACTACTAACTAACTAAAATTTAAATTAGGGCTAACTTTTAAATATCTTACGCAGATGACTAGCACTAAGACGGGCCTTTTAAATTACTACGTTTGTAGTACGCAAACTGCGAAAAACTACAATACGTCTTTAACTTTCAAGAGGGTTAACCTCTGGCCTTAAAGGCTGACAGTAACTGATGGCAAGCTCGCGTGAAGACTCGTAGCAAGAGAATTCTCTCTCCTTCCTTCTCTTGGCAAAAAGCCACAACTTAAATACTTAAGCGTTAGCAAGTAAAATTTGCATAAACATATTCACGCGTTAATTCTGGCTAGAAGTGGAAAATAAGAGTTGATAGTAAAGTTTTAAAATAAAGTAAACGTTAGTGAACTTAAAATCCTCACAAAAGAACTAGGATAATTTCTCTTCTTCTTCTAAAGACATTTCTTCCACAATCACCTTAAAGGTGCTGTTTCTGAAGCTGTAGTAGTTCTTTCTTAAATAATTAAATGCTAAAATAAATACAAACTTATTCTAAATTTCTTGTATATGTATATCTTATGTTAGAACTTATAGTTAGTTATGTTAGAACAGTAGCCAGATTCGTTTTTGTGCATGCTTGTTACATTTGGCTAAAAATATAATTTTCATGACCCGAATGTCTGACCCCAATCTCAACAAGGTTGTTATAGAAGGCCGAATATTCCCCTTATTTAATATTCGCTGTCTTATTTATTTAAAAGTAATACATGGCGATCGAGATTAACAGCACCTATAATTCTATTCATATTAAAAATACAATGTATTGAAAAGCTAATGAAATTTATTCAAACATTTTGTTTAAATATATAGCTCCATTTCAAGCACTACTGATGACAATTGCCTAGTAATCTTTAACAATATTTCATACATTTGTTTTGATAATTTATAAATATTGTGACAGCTATAAAAAGCTAGCTTTCCGCTTGATTTTACTTTGTGAAAAAGTCTACGAAAAGGGAACAGAACGCAGATTTTTCCTTCCTAACCTCAGCATTCGCCAGGTACGATCTACAGTCAGTCTTTGACGAAGAATGATGAATGCTCTCTTCAGTCTCCCGCTGTGTGGCGTGGGGAAACAAAAGACCTTCCGAGAACAAAGCAGTGAAAGTTCTCTGATCACGAAAATAATGCGGTCCATCCATCAGGGTGGCATTTCCAGCGGCCCAGAATTTTACCGTTCTCATATTTTTCTCCCGGTTGAGGGAAATTCTGACAGCTGGGCGGGAAAAGTGACTGAGAATTTGGCGACTGGTTTCCTGTTTTCAATCAATAAATTGCCGATTGAGTGATACATTGAAAAGAAATATAGAAGCTGTCCTCGTAAAATTAGTTAAACTATAGAAAACGATGATATACAGCCCAGTTTTTATAAAGAATGACGTTACAGGACAGAAAAATCCTGTGGCTGTTTAACATTTTAAAAGCTTTCGATATTATTTTAGCTATCCCTGTCTCTTTTTATGGTTCGATCTGAGGCTCTAAAATAGGAAGGAATTCCTCCCCTGGGAAGAATTTCATAGTTTCGAGGGGAGGGGGTAATGCGATCACACTTTTATTCACTGCTAAGCATTTATTTTTAGTTTATAAATATAATGAATTACTTTTATTTAAATTTTGGTATTTAACAACATTTTCTATATTTTTACTTATTTAATTTATATAACATATTAAAAATAATCTAAATATGAGTAAATGTATGAGTATTTTTCGAGTTTTGGAAAGGAAAAGAAGAGAAGAATGATTGTCTAGCAATGATGCGTAGGGTAAAAGCGGTTAAGAACTTCTGGCCTAGATTTTCTTGTAGGGGATCATAAATAATTTAACTGGGAAGCTAGATATTTATTTCCTCAGATATTTTTCCCTTTATATTTTTTTCTTTTGAAATACCCATCAGCGTGTATTTAAATCATTTTCTTAAGACAAAGAATTTCGGCATTTTTACTAGGTAATTCCTTTAAGTATGAGTAAGTCTGAGTTTACGAAAATATGACGGCCGTGGTATCTAGTAAGCAAGACTAATCTTATCAGTTGATTAGAAATTTAGAATCAAGGATAAAAACATTATGGATATTGGATGGTTGAAAATTGGATTAAAATCTCTGCAGTTCTAAAGAGTGTTTTGCCCCTTTGTCGTGTGGTTTCGTGGTGTAATTGGAAATCACATCCTGCTAGCAATCGGAAGGTTTGGAGTTCGAGTCCTGACGAAGGCTCTGACGATATTTTATCTTTCTTTCTCTTGCCTAAAGATTTTACATACTAATTCTACCACATTTCATCGCGTAAGTTTCCCATTTTTTCTCTTTTTTTACTAATTTTATCGTCCGAAAATACAGAAGAGAACATTCTGCGTACAATTTAGTTTCCGAAGGATGCGGTTACAATAAATACAAAACAAATGAAAACTAGAATGCATAAACTACAGATAAATACCACATTAGTATTTAAAAGAAACCTACACTCAATAAGAATATATAGTAATATTATATAGAGCAATATCTGTAATATATATAGTAATATATGTAATATACAGTAATACGTGTTTACTCTCAAACTTGATGGCCACGTTAGCAAAGCGATATAGAGTAGTATGTTTACTTGCTCACCTCTCATAATTAATTTACATCTATTCATTGCCCTTGGTTGGTTCTATTCGATCGTACTTCGTACGATTCTTCTAAGACGTACTAATCTTCATTGGTTCCCCATCTATTCGTAACACGCTTTCGCGTTGTAGTTGCAATGGATTTCAGAAAATTGCTGAACCTACAACTGTTTTGATGTGTACTTTTAAGTGAATGTATATTAATTAGGTTATATTCAATAGAAGTAGTTTGAATTTATTAAGGTTATATAAATAAATGAAATTTCTCAGTTATTGTTTCGATATCATTTATAGCGGCTTGTAAACAATCAGTATTACAATATCTAACGAGATATATTCATTTCTACATCCTCGTAACTTGATTCTCGCCCGTTTTTATTGTTGTTTCTTCTACTCCTTCGGCCTCAAATCCTCTATGAATAATCAGAAAGGGTGAACGGGTGTGCAACTAATTGGGCGAGATCGTAGACCAAATGTCAATTAATATTTGCTTTGCAGTGATGAGTCGGTTTTTGTATTAGGCTGGCATGGATCTCGACACTTAGAAGGGAAAGGTTCGGTGTCATCTTCGCAAGTAGTTTGCGAGGTTTGTCTCTGTAAAACGACGTTGTGCATCATTTTCAAATATTAGTTCGCAACAAGCGAGCATTTGCGTAATGGTGAGGTGGATTAGAGACCATATATCTCTGCCACACATTCTGAATAAGATATGTACGGATGCAGCTAATATCAGTCATTTTTAAGTAGCGTTTTAAATCAGAGGAAACTGAGCATAAGGGGTCTGGTGGTATCAGAACTCGCCAATTGCAATTAGGCGTTAACTAAAGTATTTAGTTTATTTTCTTAATGGTTTTTAGTATCTTTTCGAGATAATCTCTTAAATATGCTGTTAGATGCCAAATAATTCAACTGACGGTGAAAATCTTATAGCTGTACTAAGCTTATTTTCTTCAGATAAAGTTTTTAAGCATTTTTCTAGATATCCTCTTAACATACTTTGTTTAAAGTTTAAGTACGAGAAAAGAATATGAAAGTAATTGGTTGTAAGCAAGAATAACTCTACCAGATGATCAGGGAATTTAAAACGATGTTAAAATCATTGTGACTGTGATAAAGTGTTAAAACATTCCATCTGCTTGTCCTCCAGAATTCAAAGTTACAAAAGACAGCAAAAAACGCAAATCAGTTTAAATACAAAGCCAGCAAAATCCTTGTTTCTTTTAGTAGTAGAAAGAATGCTTTAACAATATAGAAAAATTTAACTTCTTTTTTTTAAAACTTTTTCACAAAATTGAAATATAAAATTGAAATTTTCGAATCGTTTATATGCATTTTTAGGGCGATGTTCGTATATTAGTGAAGAATAACTTTTCTTACATATTTTTTAAGTAAATCTAATAAGGAAAATATTAAGAGCAAAAAGCTATGAATTTAGACTTGGTATGGTATGTATGATGAAATCGGAGCATAAATTTATTCACGCAATTGTTTCTGAGTTTTTAAGGCTAAGCCTTTCATTATAATATATAAGTTTCTATTGAAACAATTTTATAAAAAAATGTGTCATAAGACCATGCTAATATTTTTGTCTCAGAAAATTTTCTTTCTTTCTTTCTGTTTCTAAAGGCAATATATTTCATATAACAAATGTTCAAGAAATTTTTTACGAAATGTAGAAACTTAAATTGAAAACGAATGTATAATAATACAGATGTTTAGAATTTAACCTTATGTTGATGTTGTGACTTATCCCACCCAATAGACAGTAACATCAGATCAGGTCTCTGAAATCAAAGCAAGAGGTCAAGATGTGAACCGTATGTGAAACAATATGTGAAAGTCTTGATTCAATAAGAAAAATAAATCAATATATCCCAATAATTAAGAATTATTCCGCTAATCATTCATTTCCTTAGGTAGTGATAAAATATAGAAATCCTCACATCTTGTGAATCGTGAAAACGATTTACGATGCTTGAATCCTCGACCATTTTTTATTTATTGGAATCCTATTTTAAAAAACTAGTTAAACGTTTTAATCCAAATGATTAATTTTGCTGAAATTTGATACAAACGTCCATTAGAAAAAAGGAAAAGAAAAGAAAAAATCAGTAAAGTGTAAGATATTTAGCTTTCATATTTAATCCTTCTGTTACTGAGTAGCAAACCAAGTGACTTAAAAGCAATAAGCCAGTTCTTAAAAATACTTTTTCTACTTTTTAATCTATTCATTTAAATAAAAATGTGTATAAATCACGAAATATATTATAAATATTAATGTTTGTATGAAATAACACTAACTCATTAAAATAATTATATACTTTTTTATGAGAATTCTGTCAGGCGGCAGCGGCAAGTTCTTCAAATAAGCAACGTAACAAATATGTATATATGTATTAAAAAATGAATGACAATTTCTAACCCTCTATCGCGAATTCTAAAAATGTTCTGTTTTTAATAGAATTTTATGTGACGCAAGTGCGAAGAAAATTATGCTTAATAACAAAGCTTAAAAGAGAAAAAAAGTTATCTTAGCGGGAGTGAGTCCAAGAGCAGACTGGTAACCTGCGATACACAGCGAGAGCATATAAAACCTTAAGAAATCCTTTGGTGTTACATTAAAATCTGAAATCTTTCAATTGTTTTTTCTCTTCCTTCATATTATTCGTATGTGAAAGACTCGGGGAAAATTTGAACCATCTCTATTAAAAATGGTACTCTTTTTCTTTTTCCCAGTGATCATTAGCATTCTCCATTAGTATTAATTGCATAAAAATTATTATAGCTAGGTTACTACATATACAGGTATTTTAAGCTGTCTATTAATCTAAAATAGTATTATTCACTACTATGTTTTATTTATATACAAGTATACTAATCTAATTAAAATATAGTACAACGCAAAACTGAAATAGGCGAAGTAAATTACCGTAAAGTTTGTTTCTCCTTTGTATAAAGTAAAAGGCAGTGAAAACAACTTTACGGGTTAATTTTTATGCCCGGAATGGTAATGACAACGAATTATTTTCTTGCAAATACGCTAAAGTAGAAAATTATTGGAACTTATTTTTATTTTAATGATAAATTCTTAATCAAAATTATTTCAAAGACATCTAGTAAAAGGAGCTAGTTTTTAACTTTTAGAAATGTTTCAACATTTATCCAAACTTGAAGCAAAATATTCAGCATGCATTCCAAGATGCTGAGACATTTATGGCAGCGATTTGAATACATGCGTTTAATTTAAGTAATTAAGCATTTTTTACGTACTGAAGAAGCTAGAGAAGAAGTCGTGAATTTCATCGGCGAGGCAATAGGTTTCCTCCCCCCCCCCGATAAGTTAGTAAATCTAAATGACAATTTCCCTCACGTGTTTATCCATTGTATTTTGCTTGAGGTATTAACATTCAGATACTTTGGAACATATTTTGAGTATTTTACGAAATCCATTGATTGAGGATAAAATACTAGTCTATATTTTGTTCTATTCCGGAAGCATAAGGATGTTTTTATGGAATTACGCGTTTGATCTCTGCTCAATTGAGGTATCTTACAGGACTGATCTAAGATAAACTGAGATGTAGATTTATTCACAAAAGAATATTATTGGGAATATTAATGACTGGCTATATATCAAAAGAAGCGCGTTTAAAAATAAACTAATTTTATTTCAAGTGTGCTTTTACTGACGTGAAATTTAATTAACACTTGATCAAAATGTATTAAAATGAAGGATATAAATTAAAATCAAACTTTCGTTATAATCATTCAATAATTTGATTAAAAAACACATAAAATCTCATGTCTCATAGTAATAGAGAAGGGTACCTTTTATTCTAAAGAGTAATTTATATATTTCATGGATAATTTTTTTTGTGTGTTAGTAACATTATTGCAATAATGTTTGCATGGCTAACTTAATAACTAAATTTGCTTTTGATTTTATTTTCACTATAAAATTTTTAAGTGCTGTGAGTGTCAGAGTGTGAATGAGGTGAAAACGAGCGAAAAATCTAAGTTTAGAGAAAACGTTTCCAGTCTCAGTTGTCGTGTTGAAACTTCTCATTTTCTGCCTGCCTTTAACACTCTACTACTGTGGTGAATGTATCTTTCACTTAAATTAACGTTAGTAAGCTTTGCGTATGGTAGCCAGGTTATTAAACTTAAAATTTAAATTTTAACTTTTAAGTAATTTTAATCTTTGTTGTTTGTCCTGCTTGCCAGACGCAGAATTTATTCTTATTAGCACCTTTTAGATTCCTGCGGTTTCGAGCTGAAGTGAAAACAAGGATTTTTGTTTGATTTAATCTCAATCTTTTTAACTCCTTGTAAATTCGAGATGAAATCAAAACAAACATTTTAATTTGATTAAATCTCATTAACCCTTTTTAGTTTCTTATGATTTCGAGATAAAGTGAAAATAAATGCTTCAGTTTGGTTTAATAACGTTAACGCTTTTTAGTTTCCTGTAACTTCGAGCTTAAGCTAAAATAAACGTTTCATTTTGATTTAATCTCATTAATGCTTTTTAATTCTTTGTAAATTCAATACAAAGTGGAAATAAACATTTTATTTTCATTTGACCTCACGAACGCTTTTTAGTTTCTTATGACTTGAAGGTAACGTGAAGATAAATGTTTCAGCTTTGTTTAATATCATTAACGTTTTTTAGTTTCCTGTTGCTTCCAGATTAAGTTAAACGTTTTAGTTTGATTTAATATAATTAACGTTTCTTAGTTTTCTGTAATTTCGAACTGAAGTGAAAATAAACATTTTAGTTTTATTTAATCGCTTTAACGCTTTTTAGTTTCTTATAACTTCGAGCTAAACTGAAAATTAACGATTTAGTTTGATATAATCTCATTAACGCTACAGGATCTAACTCCCTTTGGCCACAAACTAAACTAGATCCTATTAATGAATCTAGCAACTTCTCGCACAGGCGTGAAATAATACCAGCACAGAAGAGGAGGGAAAATAACCCTTAATTATTTTGAACTATGAACAGAAAGGCACATACTTCGTGCTTTACAGTAGCATCGACAACTTGAGGCAGAACTTAAGCGTTGTTACACAAATCAATCTAACTCTAAAAAAGAGTAGTGCTGAAATAACACTTTAAGTTACGGTTAACTAGGTTGACTCGACAAACCTACCCGGCGTGTTAACTATTCAAATGGCCAAAAAAGGATAATCAACAAGGTCAGAAACGAAACGTGCGCTGGCTAGCAAAAAACACAAACACGCTCTGAATAAACTCCAAAATTCGCCCGTTTAAATACTCACTTCACATAACTTTAAATTAGAATGAGAGAAAAAGTTAAGGAGTTCAGGAACGATAACAAAAATTTTAATAATTGGTTATTTGTGCTCTGGGAACCCGACAACGCTTTTTAGTTTCCTATAACTTCGAGCTGAAACGAAAATAAACGCTTTAGCTTGATTTGCTATGTCCTTAACATTTTAGTATTTTTGGATTTAAAAGATAAGAACTGGAAGAGAGTTCATCCGACAAGCTAAAAAGGCTGTAGCTTCCAGTCTTCCTGGTAAGCATACAGTGCTAGTACACCTCAGTTTGGGTAGTGACTTATCGCTAAAACTAGAAAATGAATACAACGGGGGATGGGTGTAAAATACTCTTTTAACTGAACTCAATTATTTATAGACGCCACGGACTTTCGTGCTTACAATTTCACCATCCACTTGTAGGGAGCAACCTAAAGATAACGGTAACAACTCAGTTAAAAGGTAACCTAGTAGTTCAAGACTACACAAATTAATTTAAACTAGCAGAGTGACTCAAAAACCTACACCGGCACGATATTAACTTCGGCAGTAAGAATGCGAAGTCGAGATTCAAAATTCAAACAGCTGATAGAAGTAACAACGTGCGCAATGAACAGCAAAAACTGACTAAACTTTTCGCTACTTCAGTTTAAATATACTCTCTTTCACCCTAACTCATTTACATCCTGGTCAGGAAATGCGAGATAAATCAGAAAGGCTAGAACAAGCTTACAAATTAAAATAACAGTAATAAAAATAGTATGTCTCACAAAGCTTCGCTAGTGTTTTAGACTAGCCAAACTGTATTTAAACTAATGTAATTACGAGACGTCTTTTCTCATATGGAAACCAAGCACGGGATTGTTTATGATGAATATTTTGAACTCCAGAAGGATATTATGGGGCTATTCAGTAACGCACTGTTTATATTTTCAATAAGAATAACAGAATTTTTAATATACATCAAGAAGATTTTATTGAGGAAATCCTTAATGATTTCAATATCCGCCACCTCTCTCTTAGACATTGTAGATAATTCGTTGTACAGTTATAAGGTATTTCTCCCACCTTCTTCGCATGCCATATTGGTGTAGTGGTCAGCACACTCGACGCGTAACCGAGAGGTAGGTGGTTCGATTCCCGGCGAAGGCGTTGCTCATTTTTCATGTTTCCTGCTTCAAAAATACCTAATGCCTCTACACAGTGGATGCTCGTTAATTCGAATTCTGTTAATTTCAACTAATTCAAAGGTCCTCAAAAACTTGTATTGGAATTAATGTTAAAAATATCTCATTAATTCGAATTTTACCACTTCGGTTAGTTCGAACTAAAAAATTTGACCAGAAAAATTTCTTTTTTCCTTGTTTAACGGAGAAAATACGTGCTGTGTTTATTGTTTGTGCTTCAAATCATCTGTATTTCTTTTCTGTGTATAAAGGCACATACCTGCATTTCTAGACTATTTCATTTCCGCTGTGCAATTAGTGGCTGTTTTCCTACTGTCCACCTCTTATCAGTGCTTAACGAGCAAAGCTCCTTGGATTCATTCAGAACCCTTTACGAATGGGTCGGGTTAGGGGGAGAATCATTTGTTATCAATTTGTTTACAATTTCAGAAAAACCAGTCTTTGCTACAGGCTCTAGAGAACTGCTTCAATTATGCCTGCAGTGAAGACACGATAATGTGCTCTAGTTTTTCTCCCTCAGTGTGTGGTGTAAAAATTCAGGATGTCTGCATGTGGAATGTATAAAAACTCTAACTTTGGAAACAAAGGTAGAAATTTTAAATTAAGTAGGAAATGGCTAATGTAAAATAAAATTATCACCTGACTATGGAACAAAAAAAATACCTTTTCAACTTATTTGAAAAACAAGAAATCAATTTTAGAGCCATAGGAAAAATCTGAATTTGCTAAAAGAAATGCGTATGGAGAATATCTAGAACAGGGGTTCTCAACCCTATGCCTGCAGGCACCATGGCGCCTGTCGATCGTTTAACGTGTGCCCGCCGCTGTGTGATCACAATAAAAATATTTCAGTTTTCAATAAAATTCTACTTGAAAGTTTAATTGTGTCCAACACAGATAAAACACAAAGCGAAATGCGGTCTCTTTTTTATGTGCATATGTTATTAACTCTATCCAACTAAAAATTCACCTTGAAAAAGTAAATTTTGCCTGCCATCCAACAGATATTTCAGAAAGTGCTGTTAGGAACAAAAAGGCTGGGGACCCCCTAACTTTGAAAAAGCTGTACTGCTATGGTTCCAAGAGGCTAAATCTCGAAAGTTTCCAATAAATGGGCCCCTACTGCAGGCGAAGTATGATGAATTGGCAAGTCGAATGGGTATTGAAGATTTTAAATGCAGTTGATGGATAGCTTTCCCGATTTAAATCAAGGCACAGTATTCCTTATCAAATGGTATATGTCCAAAGCTCTGATATAAGCGAAGACGAGGGCACTAAGTTCAATAGAAAACTTCTAGGGCTTTCCTCTAATTACCTGCCGAAAGACACTTTTTATGCAGATGAAACTGCAATTTTTGATAAACGTTTGTCAAACAAGATATTAAAGAAGATGTTTGCGTAGGAGGGAAAAGCAGTAAACAGAGAATTACAGCCTTAGTTTGTATTAATATGGATCACAGCGAAAAGTTTAAATTATTAGTGACAGTAAAGTCCAAGAATCCACTGTATTTTAAAGGAATCTGAACACTGCCAGTTGATTATGTACCGAATACAAAAGCATGGATGAAATGAGACATCTTCAGCTGCTGGTTAAAAGGAAAAGGTCAGCAGTTTTTGTGGGAAAAGCGTAAAATTCCCTTATTTGTGGATAACGCAACTTGCCACAATAACCATTCAGAATTGCGTTCCGTGCAGGTTGAATATAAACGACGAAATACAACTGCGAAGCTACAACCAGGGGATCAAGGAATCATCCAGAATCTTAACACAAATTATGGTAACAGACTCCTTACAATAAGTCATTTTTTCTTTAGATTGTGATGAAAACTACAACATTACTCTGCTGAGAGCTATAAACGATTACGCCACATGGGATGCTGTTAAAGGAAGCACATTTAACTGCTTTCGTCATGCTAAATTCATGCACGCCGAAGAGAACAATCATATCGAAGAATATGACGAAACTGATACAGCCTTTCCTGAATTCAAAACAAATTTTAATGTGATAACGTTACTTTTGATAACGTCACGTTCAAGACTTGGAAGACTGTGGGAAACTCAGCGACGATGACATAATAAAAACTAAGAGACTTTATCGAATTCAGAAGAGAATACATAGACTGTTAAGCGTCCTGATGATCAAGCCATAATGAACCCTAAAAACTCTGAAAGTCTTTATTTAGATTGAACCTTCCTTTGAAAAATGAATTGAAATGTTTACTTCAAATCGACAACTTGGCTGAAAAATGTAGGCATAATAAGCAAAATCAAACCTCCATTTTACAGTTTTTTCCAAAAGTGTAATTCGTATTTTTAATTTTTGCCAAGAGTGTAATTCATATTTTTAATTAAAGCTTACTTTCTATTGTATATATTATGCTATTGGTTTTTAATATGTTTAATTTTAGTTAGCAAAGTAGAATGTATTTTCTAGGGTTACAGATACTCAGGGTTTTTAAAATTTTTTTTTAACATTGGATAATTAGAACTCTTTTCGAAGAACTTGAGTTCGAATTAAGGAGCGTCCACTGTATATGATCGATCAAAAGTTATTCATTCAATTCCCTTCCCAGATTTAAATGAGACTTTAAGAGATACAGGTATACTTCCCACATCTTACACCACTCCTTTGGAATGACTACGCTCTTACATTTGCGTTATTTCCTCTCTTCGCCACTTCATGGCAATCGATGTCATCACTCATATCAGCGCATGCGCGCCGTGGCCTGTACCCTGGCTCATCGATCAATCAAATGTGTTTGTCCAGCTTCGCCTGCACATTTTTATTTTATTTTTATTTCTAGCATCCTGTGGCAACAAGGGGTGACGAAATGACAGGCAGAGAGAAGGTGCCGGATGTTCGGTTTTGGTTTGGCCGGAAATTGCGTCTAACCCGCATGATGGATAACCCGATGAGGGTTGACCGACACCGTAGTTCAGCAGTTTAGATTCGAATTAATCTCAAATTTCGTTCTCAGGGTTCTCGGAATATATTTCCATATTCAGATATCGTAAATTAATGCAGGAGGTAGACGCTAAATTTGATAAAATGAATTCAACCGTGTTTTGGCTTTAATTTCGGTAAAAAAAAATTCTTTCAAAGAGCAGACTTCAACTTTCATTTTCTTTACGCTTCAAAACTCCAGACGGTATTCTTTCTTAAATAGCTGTAACCCAAAAAGGGCTATTATAACCTCCAAATGGGATTTTGCGTTGGTTTACCATAAATGGCATATCACTTTTCAAATTATTGCCACCAAATATTATCGCCCTCTGTTATTTTTAGAGAAATAATGAAGAATCTGCATGAATGTATAATATATGCGTGATGCGTGTTCTTCTCACTGTGAAAAAAACGACGGTAGTAATTTTCAAAAACGTAGACCTGTACCCGAAAATGTGCGCCTGGAAGTCCGAATTTTGAATTTCAAATTTGCTTTATTATTTATTTCATGTTTTGCAAAACTTATGAATTTTTGGTTAAGAAACCCAAAGATTTGAAAGACAGCAATGACAACACTGTTTGAAATAAAACATCTTATCTCCAGCGCGAAACTGTTGCCATTTGTAAAAATGTAAGATAATGTAAGATCGGGAATAAAATACTTTTATCTTTCTCGCGCCAGCCTGTTGCCATTCAGTGAAGAATAAGATACTTTCAAATTTAATCTGGAAGGTTACTGAGTAATATACTATGCGATTTAAAATCATTAAACTTCTTAATATTTTTTCTACTTTTTAGAAATACTAAATATTTTTATGACATGACAGCTGACTCATTAAAGTCATTATATACTTTTTCTTTTTTATGATAACTTTTTAAGGCTGCTGTTTAGAAAGAATTAATATAGCAATATAAAAATATATATGGCAGTCTCTAACACTTTCTTGGGAATTCTAAAGGTATGCTGGTTTTAAATATTTTGTAATTTTGTTGGGAAGTGGAGTTTTATGTGTCATGAGTGTGAAGAAATTAATAATTTAGTATATTTAGTAAATAAAGTTAACACATAAAAAGTTAATATTAAAAAGGTAAATTTTTTTCCCTGCATTTTAGTAAGAAAATTGAATATGAACATAATAAACTGAGAAAAGACTGAAAAAAATATTAAAATGTATTGGAAGACTTAATGCAGCGTAAGCTTCTATGCAGCTTTTAAAAATTTTCTGATTTTGTTGTTGAACTGTGTGGCGTAAGTGCGAAGAAACCGATGCAACGATGCTTAATAATTAAGCTAAAAAAACAAAAATTTGGTTTATCAGGAGTGAGTCAAGAGCGGGCTACTAGACTGCGAGCTCAGGGAGAGCATAAAAAACCTTAACAAACCGTTCTGGACGACCATTAAAACCTGAAATCTTTCAGATTTTTTTTTTTAATTTTTAAATTTTCTGTGAAAGGTGTTGGATTTTGTTGCTTAACACAATTTTTTTTCATTTACTAAAATTTTTTTTGTTAAAAAAATTGTTTTAATAAAAAGTTTTATAAAAAAAATTCGCCCCGTGAGCGGTTTTCAGATTGTGCATTTAGACTCCCATACTATGAGTTTGAGACCACAGGATTATTAAATGTAAATGATGATTTTTTTCTTGTATTTACTAAAATATGTTTTGCTAAAACTTCAGATACTTTGTAATACATTTTTAAATGTTTTAGTAAATTTATTGATTCAGAGTAAAATACTATTACATGTTTTATTTCACATTAAAAACACTAAAATGTTTTATTGAACTAAGCTTTTGATTTTAGTTAAATAGATAAATTTTACACAATGAATCTATATTAAATTGAGACGTAGATGCAATCAGAGAATATTTTCATGGATTTCAATGTGGGGAGATATTTATTAAAAACGCACTTGAAGAAGAACTAACTTTACTTAAAGGCTTTACTTTTTTAACTAATTTTGATTTAAAAGAACTAATTTTACTAATACTGGTCAAAAGCTGTCTGAGATTTGTTGATCAAGAGTATTATGTTGAATGCTGCATTTTATTGATCAACAGATTCTCTTTTTATTTTAATGCTTCAAATGCAAAATTGTTTTGATTCATGATGCATGAATCTTCGCCGTATGTATTATAATACAGGATATGTGTTACATTACATACATTGCATGTTATGTTACGTTACAACACATGAAATATATTACGATACTATCTATAAAGTAACGTGACTGGCTCGAAAAAGGCTATTTATTTATAATTTATTGCCAATCTTTTTTTTTTTTTTTTTTTTTTGTATGCTTCGGTATTCTTCCCATTGGTACTCAAAGATCGACCCATTCTTATTTTCTACTAGTCGAAGGCGTTTGCAGTTCCTTTTCTGAAAACTGTTTCAATAACGTTTTCTTCTTCGCAACCTTCAATTGTTGAGACAATAGGTATTTTTGAAGCATGAGTGATGAAAAAGGAGCAATGCCCTCTCCGGGCCTCAAACCAAGGACCTCTCGAATACTCGCCAAGCGTGCTGACCACTTCATCACGAAAGCATACGAAGAAGGTAGAAGAAATACCTTATATACTCCCCCTTTTAAAAGGCGACTGTGGATTAGGGGACCCAATCGCAAATCCTGGTGGTAGAGAATCATCATCCACCACCTTTTTTTAGTTCAGGCGCCACTGTAGAAACATTAGGTATTTTTGAAAGAAGGAGAGATAAAAAATGACGCCGGAACTCGAACTACAGACCTCTCGAATACGCGCCGAGCGTGCTGACCACTGCACCACGTAGGCGTGCGAAGAAGGCGGGAGAAATACCTTATACAATTAGTAAAAAATGGGTTTCTTTTACCGCAGGTTTTAATTTTGGGAAAAAGGAAAAGTCACAGGATGCTAAATCAGGGGAATATGGAGGATGTTCCAATGCTGCAGTCCATTTTTCAACCAAACACTGCTTTACAGAAAGCGCTGTGTGCGAAAATGCATTGCCTTAATGCAGAGCGAAACCATTTTTTTTTCAGAGTTCTGATTGTTCAAACTCTTTCTTTCAGATTAATCTGAACTTCTTTCTAATAATGTCGTTTCGCTGTTTGGCCCTCTAGTGCTCACTCTTTCAAAATAATACTCTTGATGTCAAAAAATACAATCAGCATTGCTTTAAGTTTGATTTCCATTGCCGAGCTCTTTTGATTCTTCGGCAACAGGGAGTCTTCCAGTGCACGGATTTCCTTTTTCTCTCTAGATTGTATTAAAAAATGCATGTTTCGTGACAAGTGATAACATTTTCTAGAAGACTGGGGACTGCATCAGTTTGCTTCAGCATATCGGTACGAAGTCCCTTATGTCATTCCTTTTGTTCTAGTGTAAGAACCCTAGAAAACATTTTAATACAAACTTTCTCATGTAGAAGTCCGCCAGCAAAATTTTTCGCACAGTGTCTTTGCCAATTGTTGTTAATTTCAGGTATCATTTGTACTCTTAGTCAACGGCCTGTTTGAACAATCTGGCTAGTTTTTTTCTTATTTACGTAGGTTTTCGAAATTTTCCCAGAACGCAGACCGTTTATCGTCTTCCATTTTTTCACGACCTTCACTGAATCTTTTGTGCCGCTCATACATTCGCATTCGAGACGTTAGGCTTCCCTATAAAGCCTGAGTAAGCATCTATTAACTCTTCGTTCCTGTTTTGTTCAATTTGACCAAAAATTTCAGGTTCACCCAATGTTCAGTTTTAACACTCAGCATTTTAACGGAAAGCGAAGCGAAATACAAGCACACTAAACTACGACTGGCGAAACTCTGGGGTACAATAATGTCTAGTTTTGCTTTGCAGGCTCGGCTACATCCAAGACCACAGCCCTCCTTATCATTTAAGTCTTGCGGAGTTCAAATTGAGCTACAGATGATTTTATACATTTTCAGAATGATTTCGACGAAAAATTAAAATTATTAAAGTATTAAAAAGATGCGAATTTTTCGGAATAAAAATTTCTGGTGACAGCTTGTTGTTTAAAATGGAAAATACCGCCCACTTTTTCTAAATTTATTCTTCTTCCAAAAATATCGCATGTAAACAAGCTGTGGATTGAAGGATATGCTTTTGTGCTTTTCGAAGAGAAATATTCTTATTCCATAATTCAAAAACGTCTTGAAATGCATGGCATTAAAATTTCCAAGTTCAAAATAAGTATAGTTCGACCGTCTCAAACGCAACCCTGGTTGGCATTCTGCCAAAACACATGGACTCGTCCAAAAGGGGCGTTATTAGTTGCTGCGACGTGAAAAGTCACGTGAAAGTCTTCTCTTCTCCGGAAAGAGATATGCTGGAGGGAAAGAAAGTCCCCATCCTTCCACCCTATTTTGAGAAAAATTCGATCCGAATGGCGCATGCGTGTTTGGACTAATGGTAGCGGATAAGGCGGTCGAACTATAATATTGCTTATCGGAGCGGGAAAAATCGTTCCATTATTACATTTACATGGAAAGAAGTACTTACTGTTTCTAATGTTTTTAAAGTTAAATCATTGGTAACAGGAGAAAATCCACTGACCCGGAAGTTAATTACAAATTCTTTAAATTCATCTCTAACTACATTACATAGAATTAGAAACCAAGATTTACAACTCGAAAAAGCTAAAAAGCAGTGTCTAACAGCTCTTGCTGAGGGCTCTGGCTCAAGACAGAACGTTTTGTAGAAACTTGAATGAAAAGTATTTACATTACATGGAAATACATTGTGACCCTCCATGAACCACGTGTGACTCCATGAAGCCAAATAACTTAAACAAAAAAAGTATATTTTTTTATCCAAAAGGGGGAAGAGGAAAAACGTACAAACACGGTTTTATCAATCCAAAGAAAGTTTCAGTAAGAGATTTATGACTGTTGTAGGATTCCCTTACAGTGGGAAATTTAAAGTAAGAACAGTGCTAAAAAATGATAAAACCAAACTCACCGTATTATCGAGAGAAAGTTCTTAAGTTCGATATTTACAGAAGTCATTTCATTTCTTTACCGGTATGACTTTCAAAAAGTGAATCTTCATCAAGACAAGTAAGTCATACTTCGGAAAGTTCCACAACATTCCTTGAAAAAAATTAATACTTAATGCATATCTCATTTTATACAGATTTTCATATGCGCAATATATGAAGAATAGCAAGCGCAGAATAACGTTCTTTGAAAACTTTAAAATGATTTAACTGATTTTAAATTATTTAAATGATTGTTTTAAATCATCTCATTCATCTCATTATTACCTCATTTACCCCAGAATGTTGAAATAAAATATAATAACATCAAAAGTTAAATGTTAAATAAATTAAATATCAATACCAAATATTAATTAAATTAAATATTACGATTTTTAGTGCGCTCTCAATAAAAACTATTTGGTTTATACTTTGGGCAAGGCAATTTGATTATTAGATTTTGTTATTTAGGCACCTATGCTTTTATTATTTTCGTGATATAAAATTCTAGATCAGCGTAAGGACAGAATAAAGGACTCCTTTTGCCCCAAAAAGTTACATAACTGATTTAAAATTGATTCTGAATAGACTTTTTTGTGGCGCCTGTGCTACGTACGTACGTATGTATGTATGTATAGGTAAAAATGCGTTTCTTCTGTACTGTGTTGCCACTGCTCGCTTTGAAATGTGTGTAAATAAAAAATTTATTAAAGTTTTACAAAATATGATATAGATAATGAAACAAATGCCAAATTTTTGGCTTCCAGATGCTCATATTCGAGTGGAGGACTACGTTATTCAAAATTTGATATCTCTAGGTACCGTTGTTTTTTCACAATGCGAGAAACATACATATATTCATTCAAATTCTTCATTATTTAATTTGTTTAAATATAATGCAGGGGTTTAATATTTGGTGGCAACAATTTGAAAAGTGAAATTCCGTTTTATAGTGGACGACGCAAAATGCCAAAATGAAATTACTATGGGGATCCATTTGGGTTAATAATCAAATTTTGAGAAAATATTTTAATCACATCGTATTATCACCCACAACGAGTGCGTCTGCAAAATGTAAGCTGGATAGTTTTCAGTGAATAGTTTTAAAATGGATCGCAAAGTTTTGCCTTTAGTGATATATAGCGTCAGTGAGTTAAATAAAAGCTTATAAAAACGCAGGTGATTAAAAAAACTCAGAAAGTCGGAAAATAATATTTTTTTTATCATTCTTGTTTTACAAAGTATGTCGAATTTCTTTTAAAACCTTTAGAAACGACAAGCTTTTATAAGGAATACATTTCTAGATGTTAGAATTTTATTGTTCCATAAAAGAGTATAATATTATGTACCACAAGAAAATTAAGAAAATTATGTTATAAGGTATTTCTTCTGCCTTCATAGAATGCCTTCGTAGTGTAATGGTCAAGTACACTCGGCGCGCATTCGAGAGGTCCGAGATTCCAGTTCCGGCGAGGGTATTGCTAATTTTTCACGTCTCCTTCTTCAAAAATACCTAATAAAGGTACAATGGCGTCCGAACTAAAAAAGGTGGTGGATGATGATTCTCCACTACCAGGATTTGGCGATTGGGTCCCCTAATCTCCAGTCGCATTTTGAAAAGGGATATATATGAGGTATTTCTTCCGCCTTCTTAGTATGCCTTCGTGGTGTAGTGATCAGCACGCTCGCGGCGTATTCGAGAGGTCCGTGGTTCGAGTGCCGGCGAGGGCATTGCTCATTTGTCTCCTGTCCTGTGTGGTTTCTAAATGTATTTATGCTGTTACATAAGAAGACAGACCAGAGGGTCTTACAATGTCTTAAAATGAAATGCTGAGAAATATATGCGTAAGCTTTTGAAATGGATGAAGTGAAAAATGACAGGGTAGATTTCATTGCACATAACTTTAAAATCAGTGCTTAAACACAGTCAATGAAAAGATGCAAATGTATTAAAGAGATAAGAATCATATGACATGATGACATCAAAACCTTGAAAGCAAGATGTCTACAAGCGATACGATGGGGGGAGGAAACCGATTTCCAACTTCTGCTTGTGTTGCACCATATTTTTTAAATAAATACAGAAAATCGCCGAACTGATATATCTTTACGATTTTTTTTCTAAAAGTGTGCGAAATGTTTGTTTTATAATCTTTTAAAATTTCGTAACATTATTTTCGACAGATTTCAGTTATTCAAATTTTAGAATCATGGACGGCAAATGCAAAGAAAATCATCGATTTTGGGAAAATTTTCAAAAAATTCAGAAATTAAGTTACAATTACAAGGTATTTCTCCCGCCTTCTTTGCATGCCTTCGTAGTGTAGTGGTCTGCATGCTCGACGCGTAACCGAGAGGTCCGTGGTTCGATTCGAAGGCATTGCTCATTTTTCATCTTTCCTGCTTCTAAATACCTAATGTCTCTACACTGGCGCCCGAACAAAAAAAAGGTGGTGGATGATGATTCTCCACCACCGCGATTTGGCGATTGGGTCCCCCAAACCCCAGTCGCCCTTTAAAAGGGGGACTATATAAGGTATTTCTCCCGCCTTCTTTGCATGCCTTCATAGTATAGTGGTCTGCATGCTCAACGCGTAACCGAGAGGTCCATGATTCGATTCCCGGCGAAGGCGTTGCTCATTTTTCATCATCACCTGGTTCCAAAATATCCTAATGTCTCTACACAATTTTAAAAAAAAAATGTACTTAGAAGATTTTTTTCGCTTCATTCGATGATGTAATCAATAATATTATGAGATTTTTAATTTGTTCGTTAAAAGAAAATATGTGCAAAAAATCGATTAAACATTAAATAAGAAAAATCTAAGTCGAATTTTGAAAAAAAAATCGCCTGACCATATTACATTGTTATCAGCAAACAGTGTACCTATAAAATTTGAACTCGACAGCTTATCAGGAAATAGTTTAAAAACTGATGACAAATTTTCGACTGTAGTGACAAATTTTCGACTTCACCTTGAATGAACGATAAACTTGCATAACTTCTGAAACCTTGCATGTGGTCTTATTATTAAACTTCTGTAGACTCAAAATTCATCTCGTGCTTGCATTATAACACATCAGACTGTTTAAGTAAAATGTGTAATTAAAATATAGTTTTATATGCTTACGATTAAGTTGTACATCAATAAATATATATTGCACATTTTCTAAAGTATTCAGTACATATTACACCAAATACTTATAGAATATTGTAGAAGTTGCTTTTCAGTTACGCGTCATATATAAACACTTGATTCAATATAATTTCTGAATATTTAAAACTAGAATGAAAGGAATTGTGAAACGAACTAACTGGAATTATTTGTGGTTGCTTTTAGTTTGCACGTGAACTTGTTTTCATTTTCCAGATGAAGAAGACACAATCAACAACCCAGCTAAGAGAAGATATCTTCAGTTTTTGAATCTTTGGTAATATAACGTGTTTAGTATGGCTGCCTTATAACAGTTCACCCGAGCTGGATTCCCCATCGTGCGCATCTTTTTATTTACCTTTTCTTTTTCGACTTCGCTTAATATGATTGCGGCTAATGCAGTCATCAAAATTGGGGACGTCGTTTTTATGCGAAAACATGGAAAAACATTGCTTATAGTAATCAGCAGTTTCGTTAATATCATCAAAATATAATAAATACTAATTGTTTTAAACTAACATAAAGTTGTCAGACAAAGCCAAAATAGGCAAACAAAAATTACCAAGTGACAGAGAAATGTCGCCAAACAATGGATAAATCGCCAAACTGCTTAGTTTGGAAATAAGTCAGCCATTTAAAATTAGGCAAAAACGCAAGCTTAATTTGGTGTAGATTTTGAATAATTCTATCAGTTTTGAAGGCTCTCAGACACAGGTGTTTTTCTTCAAATGGAAAAAAGTCTGCAGACTTTTTTCCACGCCTTTCGGGGAAAAAATTCACTGAAAACACCTACTTCAAACTAAGGTTGTTTTTCTTTGCCTAATTTAAAATTTTACATTAACGTGTTCTCTTCTAATGAGAAAGCCCTCCGAGTATTAAGTTATCATTGGTCAAAAATTTCCAGAAACATTATGAACTGTTCATAAACAAACTTTTGTATTTTTCCAATTAAAATACGGGGAAAGTACCAATTTACATGCCTCTAGTTAGCGGTATTTATATTAAATGAGTCAAATTACCTTGCTATCTTGCAGGGTATTGTTTTTCTCGTCGTTTAATGTTATCATTTGGTTAATGCTATCAAAATAGCCTTGAACAAACGTGGTCACATTAAGCAACGCTTAATGTAATTTTTTGAAGCACGCGATGGGAACTTTCTAAGAGAAGACTAGGAGTTTTCTAGGACTTTCTAAAAGAAAGTAGCTCGTGTTCACGTCACATATACGGAAAACCACGAAATCGAAACATGAAGCGAGTCCTTTCGCCTGAGTTCAAGCACTGGACGAATTACTATCATCAAGCGGTCTCGGCCATTGCTGGAGCCGTAATTAAGAAGAGAAAAAATTAACGTTGTTTAAAGCTTCATTTCTGATTTATCTTTTTTCCTTATCTGTCATCCCTTAAATGACGCTACACGGACAATAACCGCCCCCACATACATACAAAAGGTATGTCTCCCAATTTAATCTCTTGATCTTGAAATTCCAAACTTTAAGAATAATGGAAATAGCAATTTCGTCATGTACACTGGTGTGCAAAAATTAAGGACGAAGTCGAAAAATTAGCATATCAGCTGAACGAAGAGGCAGAGCGGACAGAAAGACCAATCAGGAGATTAACTAAGGTGATGTACGGTAGCACATGCGCAGATATGCAGGTAGACGTAATGGGGGAGTGTCTGAGTAGTATAAAGCATAATGTCGGTGTAAGATCAGTATTTCTGGCAAAGAGATTGCCCGCCGTATAGCAATTAAAATCACACCGAGTTGCTGCCTCAGCGAGAAATGGCGAATAATCAACCTGTTAGACGACATCTGGATGCCTTTACCCGAGGTCGAATCATTGAGAAGTTGGAGGAAGGCCGCAGTGTGACAAGTGTGGCTGCAGAGTTCGGAATTGCTCACATCATCGTTTCACGACTTTGGAGACAATTTCAAACTACAGGAACAGCTATCCGGGGGTTTAGTAGTGGTCGTCCACGAGGAACCACACCCGCAGATGACCGGTATATTGCCTTACAGGCCAGAAGAAACAGGCGGCAGACAGCGGGAGAAATCGCTAGACACACGACACAGGCGACTGGACGACCGATATCGCGTTTTACCGTGGCCAGAAGACTGCACGGTGGTGGTCTGTTTGCACGACGCCCTGTACGGTGTGTACCTCTAACGCCTGCCCATCGGAGAAGGCGTTCTCTGTGGTGCCGGGAACACCGGAATTGGAGAGACAATGAATGGGGACGAGTACTCTTTACAGATGAGAGCAGATTTAGTCTGAGTTGCGATTCTAGACACATACACATCTGGACAGAGCGGGGAACACGCAATAACCCCTTCAACATCATCAAAAGGGACTGTTTTGGAGGTCGCGGAGTTCTCGTTCGAGCAGACATAATGCTTGGTAGCCGGACCGACCTTCATATCTCCCAAGGAGGTTCGTCACCTGGGACTGCTATTGTAACGAGGTTCTTCTTCCTTACATGCGTCTTTTCACAAGGGCTATGGGTCCTCAGTTCCTCTTCATGGACGACAACGCTCCACCTCATCGCACAGTTACTGTCGAAGAGCTGTTGGAGAGTGAAGATATTGAACACATGGATTGGTCGGCAAGGTCTCTGGATCTAAATCCCGTCAAGCATGTACGGAACTTACTAGGGAGACCCGTGGCAGCACGTAACTTATCGCCAGTAACGATTCCGAAACTGCGATTGGTGCTACAAGAGGAACGAGCAGCAGTGTCCCAACAGCTCATTAACAACCACATATCCAGCATGCACAAATGATGTGAAACCTGCCTAGCAGTCAGGGGAGATCATATCCCCTATTAAAGACCGGATGTTTCTTGCTGGACACCCATCACAGGGATGTTTCGGCCTTCAGTCGCATTGCGCTCCATGCTACTTTTTCAATAAAGCTTCTTTTTATCCCTCTGATTTCTCTTTTAGTAAGTGTTGCTTACCTTACTCATGTCCTTACGTATTGGGGATTTTACGGTATTAAATGTGTTGATTTGGAAAGCTTTTGTACAAAGTTATATTGAAAAAACCGTCTCGTCCTTAATTTTTGCAAACCAGGGTATTCATAAAGGGAAATTGCTATCAATGTATTGAAAAAGCTTCGGATTGCGTACAAGTACACCAGGGAAGACTGATAGAATTCCTTAAATATTTCTTGCACTCATATTACCCCAAAGTACTATTTCGAAAAAGAATGATATGACTTTAAATGAAATAAAACAAAAAGTATTTCAGATACAACCAAACTTTTATACTCTTTTGAAGTACAATTTATGACGTTATATTCTGAATAAAACATCTTTCATGCGTCCATCACGGCTTAGTGCCCACGAGCGAATTTCATGATTCTAGTTTTCGACGACTGTATGCAATAACTCAGATATGATGTCACGAATGCAGCGTTCGATTTTGATTCTTAATCCTTAAATACTTCGTTGCTTGTTCGCACAGGCCATTGATTTCAAATAATAAATAAAAAAATAATTCAAAGGAAATCACAACTTCTCGGAGGACAATTAACAGCTGTATTTTGTGAAATTATCCTTTCACTAAATTGACGGCGATAGTATAGTTAGCAGCGTGACATGCGACATCGTCATTTTTAGAACCATATATCCAACCTATATGACAAATTTGGCCACAAAAAAAATGTTCTCATCCATCGGTATTGCTCACCAGTCACTATAACTGCATCTCCTCCCTCGTTTTAGGGGAAAAAATGGTCCGCTGATGCCACTATACCATAAACCACAGCATAGAGCGACCTTTTTCCGAACGCAAGGGACTCTGATGCCTCTTTTGTAGATTGGGTTTAGATCCAACACAATAACTTTGCTTGTTAACATATTCATTAAAACAGAAATGAGCTTCATCTGAAAAACATTTTTTGCCCAAAATTATGATCCTTTCAAATTGCTGTAGAGCTCAAGCAGCAAAATCACGGTACGTACGATGGCTCATTGGTTTCAATTTGGGGGTTAACACAAATTTATGTTAGTGCAAAAGAAGTATAGGCGGCCATCAACTTTCGCACAATTCGCTATTTATCACATTTTAAAAAATTAAACGTTTTGAAGATTTTTGTCATTGTTACAAAAATGTTTCGCTTCTATGGAGTCGCTCCCATTCGAGATGATAAATGTGGCGCTTTCGGGTTTCAGACTCAACCTTCATCGAGAAATAGTATGTGCGAGAAACATCAGAAATAAATATTAATGAACCTATTTATGGTATTTAGTATAAATGTACAAAATTTAAAACACAGTGGTATAAATATTTCTTTAAGCTTCCAGAAAGTAGAAGAGTTGGTTAATATTCAAAGAGTATTTCCCTTTTCATTTTGTTCCGGCAAGTAAACGATATTGTAAAGATAAAAATTTACAATTTAAAGCATTATTAATTTTAGAGAATGCTCCGAGACACCAAAAATATCTTCAGAATTTATACCCGGAAATCAAGGTAGTGTTTGCCTCATACATCCCATGGATCAAAGAATGATAGCTACGTTTAAACGATATTACATGAGGACAAGCATGAATCAGGCTATCAAGGCAATTGGCAGGGAAAGTGGGCCTACATTAAGAGATTTTTGAAAAAATTACAATATATGAAACACAATGAAAAATATTGAAATAAAAGAGTCAAAAATGAAAGGGCCCTGGAAACAATTATGCGCATAAATGATGAGTGATTTTATAAATTCTGAAGCCGGCCAGATGGGAAAACGGTTAACGATGTTGGATACCGCACCGAAAGGCTGAAGTTCAAATCTCGGAGGAGGCATAGATGTTTGTAAATGTAAAGTGTCTGTGCGGCATGGGGGCACTCAAAATATTTGGTCAGCCGAAAGTTCTTTCGAGAGGTTTGTGGCAGGGGAAGAGGGGTGGGAGACTT
>KK119233.1:330483-368794 GCA_000611955.2 Stegodyphus mimosarum | reverse complement strand
GACTTTTTTTTCCTATCACTCATCTCTCGAGAGGACTTTTGAACCTGTTCCTCGGGTGCTCTCCTTCAAGGTGCAGAATTGAGCAAAATCGGACTTCACCTGCATGGTGCTCAAAGCTGCGACCAACGACAGACACAACCTAGTACTCTTTGCCACGTTAATGATTCTTGGACTTGTTCTGATTCAGATAAGTGAGATTAGTAACAACAACAACAATTAAATTCTGAAGAAATTCCGGAAACTATCACAGGTAAAATAGTTAACCTAAAGAATGAACTCAACTTAAACGTCAACAATGGAGATATTAATGAGGTGACTGAATTTCACTCAGTACCTCTGTCAAATGAAACTTAATTGAGCAACAAGAGCTAAATAAAATACACAATAAAAATGTGGCAGAAGAAGCTGATGGGCGGCATTCACCTAACCCTTTGTAAACGAAAACACATAAAAGCTCTTAAACACGCCTCCTTAAGTTAATTGTGCGTATTGATAAATAAATAAAATTAATGATAAATAAATATTTTAAAGTACAATTTTTAATGATGTTTTATACTTCTCTCTGCGTTTGAACATCCAATACTGAACACGTTTTCAGGAATATATTACGTGCGAAAGTCGAGGGCCGCCTAAATTCTTATACGGATAGTATTCACGCAAGAACGTTCATTTTCATGACGTTTTTGAATAATAACCAAACGTTCTGCAAACGTATATTTAGCCACGATGAACTGTCAGAGCACACTAAACACAAACGCAAATTTTAATAGTGGTAACATCTTAAACATGTTTGCCATTTCTTTTTAAATTCATATCATTCTTGTTGGAAAATTCGTTATATTTAGAGGTTTCTGAGGCTTCACGAAATTACAGGGTTTTTAATGAAACGTTTCGTAAGCCAGAATACCATAAAAGTTCAGAATTCCTTTGAAAATTGTTTGATGTATACTAGACAAAAATACGGAGTATAATGGGTTAAATTTATGTAATTGTTTTAAATATAGTGCACTTGTTTTCGAAACGAGTCCTATTTTTTAAATATATATCTTAAACATTAAGGCAAGCATTATTTCGAATGGAATAGATGTAAGAAATGCACACAGAATGAGCTCTAAAATTATGTGTTAAATGAATCAATTTGTTTGCACTTAATTTTAATACTGAAACCATTTTACGTAAAACTATTTCAGGTTCAATTTCAGTTTTGGTTATGTGTTAAGTATTCTGAACTGTGATATTAACTGGAAATCATGTGCTGTAGGTTTCAGTTTACCTGTGAATTTGGTTTCACCTTCAAGCTTTGGATGGGGATAAACTGTTATGACCGGTCAGTGACACAGTTTTTAACTTGATAAAGTTAAAGATTCGCTTATCTCTCGAAGCGTCGGTGGTATAACGGTTAGCATAGCTACCTTCCAAGCAGTTGACCCGGGTTCGACTCCCGGCCGACGCAGCCGTCTTCTTTTTCGCCCTTCTTCCATTTACCTTTTTCTTGTTTAAATTTTTTTAACGAAAATTGTAAATAAAAAAATAATACAATAAAAATTATCTTAAGCTTTTATTTTTGAATTACAATATTTACTTTACTTTTATTATATATAAAATTCAACATCAGTATTCATAATTACGAATTAGAGCGTAATAGTTACGACCACGAATTAGGGCACTTAAAATTACAGTGAATAAGGTTAGTTAATTTTTAAGCTAGCGTTACACTTCTAGACTTAAAGACTTATTACACTCAGTTTAATGTGAGAACACCAGATTGCCTACTGATTAATTAAACAAGTATTTCAGATTTCCTCTAAATCTTCTTCTGTTCGAGTTATCCAAAATTCTTTATAAGGTATTTTCTCCTTCCTTAATGCATGCCTTCGTGGTGTAACTGGATAGTAAGTCCGTCTGGCCGTTGGACGTTTGGGTGTTCGAATCCCGCGAAGGCACTGCATTTTTTTACGTCTCCGGCATCAATAAACCTAATAATTCTTCGAAGTTGGTGAATTAGGTTTCCTTAAAATATTTCACATATATTAAGATTTCTGAACTTTAGTAAGTGAATTTAATTCAAATCTATCATTCCGAAACTATATAATAACCTTATCTAATTCTTTTGTTATTCTGCTTAACAGATGGCGTTAGTATTGTGTTTTGGGGCTTTTATTAAGATATTTCTTCCCACCTGCCAACCTATATACATAGTAAAGAAAGGTAATGTTTTCGCATTCAAAAATTCGATACCGCGTTTCAGTGAGTAAACACAAATTAAAGTCCCGACAACGCGTTCTGATTTGAGACATTTTTACCACGAATGTCTGTCTGTCTGCTCGTCTGTTTGTGTGAGACAATTTTTCGCCCACCATAACTCTAATATCAGACTCCCAAAAGTTTGCATTTTTCGTATTTCTTCATCCATATAAAACGTTAGTCAGATTTCGGGTAAAATTGGACAATCGGAAGTGGAACTTTCCATAACAGTTTTTGAGGAAAAACTATATCAAAATATTATCCAGAACATTCCGCTTTCAGTACTTTTATACCGATGGGAACAACATATTAAATTTGATTTTGACTTAAACTGATAAAAAGGAAGTGATACTTCATCTGAAGTTCTAAACGGATTTTTCGAAAACCCGTTCAGAAAAATATATTAAGAGAAAATCTAACATTTTTTTATTTGGTATTTAATGTATGTATACCATTGAGAACAATATATTACATTTATAATGATTAAAGATATTTTTAAATCTATGCCAAATACAGGGAGAATAAAGTTATTATGAACACGAGCTCTTGTTCTGAAGAAATAAAATGTATTAGCCTCAATCCTTAACTTTGTGTTCATTTCGCTTTTGCATGGAATCACTTTTCAAATAAAAAGATGAGATAAAAAAATGTTATCAAATAATGTGCCATTGGTCTCTTGAAAAGAGCTCTTTCTGAGTACAAACCCACCGTGACTGATGGGGCCTGGAAAGTAATGCAAGAGAAATGGAAATCAGTATCCCTGGAAATTTTACGAAAAGCCCTTCTCTCATGAAATCAGATGCAGATTTATTGTCTAGAAAAAATGACTATCAGATCGAACATTTAAAAAAGTATTCTTTCCATTTTCAACATTAATTAAACGTTCAAGAAATCGTGATGAAAATGGGTAAATACCCTCTGTAGTTAAATTCCGGTGCTGTTTTGAAGGCTATTTTTTCCATCATTTAACGTTATCACAATAATCCGTAGACAATGTGATCATATTAAGCGTCACCTACTGCATATTGTTTTTAAGTAATTTATTTTGACACAACTCCTCATCGAAAATTGTTCAGAATTTCCAAAACATTACGCAGAAGAACAACCATTAAAGTTCAACGAATCAGATCCTTCCGTTTATTTTTCATACAGAATTTATATGTAAGTTTTATTTAAAATTATTTCTGATCAATTTCAGTCTTATCGAGAATTTTGAAATATAATTCTGTGAACTTACCTACGTGCTGTTGGCTGCAAATTACCTGCGAATTTGTTTTCACCGTGAAGCGCCTGATGAAGATGAATTGTTATGACCGGTCAGTGACACAGTTTTGATCTTGAAAAAGGTAAAGATGCTCTTGCTTCTCGAAGCGTCGGTGGTATAACGGTTAGCATAGCTGCCTTCCAAGCAGTTGACCCGGGTTCGACTGCCGGCCGACGCAGCTGAACATTTTTGCTCAATTTAAAAAAATATGAAATGTCTCATTTAAATAAAATTTTATTTGCTTCTAACATTTATAAAAAATTTATATCCGGAAGAAAAAAAACTGCATATTTGGTCTTTAAATTTCAGTTATTGAATTCTAATAAAATTAGTTAAATAGTAAATAAGGTCCTATTTTACAATTTTTTTTTTAAATAATCGTTGTATTAGTTTCTGTTATTGCAGCAGTAAGTAAGATGTATTTAATATGCAACGTAGTTTAAAATAAACAGAAGAGTTTAAATTTTTTTCAAAAATTTTATTTGCGACTTTATATTCCAAATAAAGTGCAAATTGTTTTCGTAAAGTTTTTGAAGCTCTGCTAAGCTTGACTTGTGCAACTCATATTAAAAAAATCCTCTCAGAATACCTGTTGTCTTAATTGTTCTCTTACAAAAACAATTAGTTTTAAGAGTTTTTTAAAAGACCTTATGCGCTTATTGAACTCGTAATAATATCGATTATACGAGTCATTTAATTGCTTACGATGAAAATTTTAAATTCAAGCTGAACATACCTTAAGAATTTGAAGTTATTTCTTGTATACTTTTACAGCTGTGGCGCATAAAAGATTTTAACTATCCCGTTAAATTAGCATTCAAATTCAAATCAGTCTATTAAATAATTAAATTTAGTAATTTCTAACATTATTAATACATATATAGGATTTTGATGAAAATCTTTCACAAGATTTTCGGTTAGATTTTACAAAATCATCAAAATTTTGGTTTTTAGCAAATATCATATATTGGTTGTGTGAAATAAATGGAATATTGAAAGCCCAGAACGATGTTCTTGAAAACTCTAAAACAACGACATACGCTTGAACAGCTTTTTATATGACGTACCTATTTGATAACAAGCTAAATTGTTGAAGGAAAGTATTACATTCGATATTAAATATTAAACCATAGATTAAATTTTCATTTAAATAATGCTTGCATCTGAAAACTCTTATTAATTTTCTTTAGATTTAAAAATGTCTTTTATTTGCATCATACACCAAAGTATAGAAGTAAAATATTATCAATATTCATAAAAAAAGGAAAGAAAAAGAAAAAAGTCTAAAAGTTTTCAGATTTTAAATTACGTCCAAAGGAGCGTTTTTTAGCATTTTGTGTGTTACCTTTAGTTATTAAATATCATGTTCTTCGCGCTTAAACCATAAAATTCAGCTCATGAGCAATATCGCAAAATAATTTTAAACTGACCATATCTTTAGAATTTCCGATACACAGTCTCGCGCGCTGGAGATAAAAATAATTTTTCTGTACAACGTTGCCATTGCTCGCTTCGAAATCCTCGAGTTTGTTAATCAAAAATTCGTTAAAGATTTAAAAAATATGAAATCGATAATGAAACAAATTCCAAATTTCAAATTTGGGTTTCCAGATGTCCATATTCGGGTGGAAACGCTCAATATTAAAAATTGGATGGCTCTAGGTACCGTTGTTTTATCAGAATGCGGGAAACATACATATATTTATACAGATTCTTCATTATTTAATTTCTTTAAATATAATACAGGGCTCTAATATTTGGTGGCAACAATTTGAAAAGTGAGCCGCCATTTATAGTGAACCAAAGCAAAGTGCCAAAACGAAATTAATAGCCCTTCTGGGCTAACGTCCTTTGGGCTAATAAATATACGTTGCAGATCTTCGAAAGTTATTCGTTATCTATTACTCAAATAATCCAAAGGATAATAATTAAGATTCATTTGGGAAGTTAAAATGTTTAATTTACTTTCACTTAAATTTTATATAAAAACAAGGAGCCTTTTTCGTTAAATATGAACTTGCGTCAAACAATTTTCTGTAACAAGATGTAGGAGCTAACTTAATACTTTTAGGAGATCATCAGTTCATTTCGACAGCGATAAATTTTTATAAACATAAAATTATATCTCTTACGTTAATTAGTTCAACAACTAGAGAATAGGATAACTCACTTTTCAAATTTTTTATTTACAATACTCATTTTAAAAACGAAAGTACTGTTCTGAGATATAAGAACATGTTTATTTTAACGGTGATTGCACAGTTCTGAGAATTATAAACTAAATGAAAGATTTACAAAATATGAAATTCAAAATTCGGGTTGCCTCGTGCACATGTTCGGATGGAGGAGTACGTTATTCAAAATGATGACTATAGGTAATGTCATTTTTTACAATGCGAGCAACATGCATACTTACGCGCAAATTCTTCATTATTTAATTTCTTTAAAAATAGTACAGGGCGATAATATTTGGTGACAACAATTTGAACAAAAGATTCGCTGTTTATAATGGACGACGGAAAATCTCATTTCGAGACTAATAGGTCTTTTGGGCTATTAAATCAATTTTTAATTGTTCAGTTGATGAAAATGATCGTACGAAATGGCTTCGTCAATGCATAGAAAAGTTCCCAGAGGAATTCATGATAGTTGCAGGATTTTGTTACAACGGTCAATTAAACCTAAAAAAGTCTCACGTAAGACTAAAATTAATTTTCTGTATTATCAGCAGGATATTTTAGATCCTGTTTCTGAAGAAAAATTTTCCGGCTTATGTGAAAATAGCATCCATAAATTTGAGCTTCATATGGACAAAGCCTCTAGCCACACATCCAAGTCAACTGCCCTTTATTAATCAAAGAAAATATCAGAAACTGGAACAAGGTGTGTCCTACTGAACGAAATATCTGTAAAATTGATTAACGCTTCTCCTATAGACTTTTGCACTTTTGGTTTGTTAAAATGAGTCTTAGAAAAATTGTGTGCAAAAACGCTGAACCGACTTTGGAGAACAATCAATCCCCAAGAGGAGTGGGATAACGTTGATATGGCAGTGCTAAGAAAAATTTTACTTCCACAATTCGAGGAGATAAGAATAATATAAGATAGATAAGAATAAAGGCTGTCAGAAAGGGTTGGGTGGGTTATTCAATTACGGCAAAGCACATGAGGGCTATCTGTCTAAGGGGAGGGATGCCTTCGTGGAGGACTTTCTAAGGGAAACTGGCTCATATACACGTTACACATGGGGGAAACCACGAAAACGCCCATGCAGCCAGCCCGTTCGCGGGATTCGAACCTCGGACCGAACTACCAGTGTTCAGCGTCTTTACCGCTCGGCCGCTGGTGGGCCCGCTGTCAGAAAGAAGCTAATCACTGCGAGAAATATGCCATTTATGCTTAAAAATTATCAATTTTTTTCCCGTAAACTGAGAACGAGTGTTTGTACGGCAATATGCAAATTTCCACGAAGTTCGGGAAACTCCTATTTGTAGACTAGCGGAACATATTAAGTCATCTGTAGATTGACTAGGTAATGTGAACAGTAACGGATTTCGAGCTTTAATGATAATACTTTTAATTGTCGACTGAATTTGTTTTCACCGCTATACTCCGATTGAGAATGACTGATTTTTACATGTCATGCTGAGATAGACAGACTGTCCATTTTTTCTTATTTTACGCTTATTTGTTTTAATAGACATGCTTATCTCAACGTTCCTGCGTTATGCTTATCATGCTATGTTATACTTATCGATATGCCATCGCCGAGACTTTGTAGATCTTGCCATTTCTTCTCGGAATTTATTGCATTTTCTACCCGATTTTGTACCAGATGCCATTTTAAGATTATGCCTTCATCACTACCACTCAGTGCCATTTATGCCATTCACTGTAAAGGTACTGTATGCTTTGCATTTTTATAAAATCACCCTTATGGGTATAGATGTTTAGTAACATCATCTCTTCTTTTGCGGTCAGTCTAACTTTGATCTACTAGAAAAGACTCCATGTAGTCGAGGCTAGTTGCGATCTGAATGAAATGAAAAAGAAAATTGAGTCCCAGTTTATATTTTAATCTAGGTAAAGAAGTGCGCGTTTACCGAAGCGTCGGTAGTTTAACGGTTAGCGTAGCTACCTTCCAAGCAGTTGCCACGGGTTCGACTCCCGGCCGACGCAGTGCTTGTTTTTTTACTTTATTGTTAGATTTACCGTGTTTTCCAATGTATAAAGTGAGGTTTTTAAGTCAAAACGTGTTTTCTGAAATATCTAATCCACTAATTCTATTACCTTTATTGTTAGAGTTACCATTTATTCCGATGAGGTTTTTATTGTTAGAACTGCTATTTTTTCAAATGTATAAAAGAGGTTTTTAAGTCAAAACGCATTCTCTAAAATATCTATATCTTTATTGTTAGAGTTACTGTCTTTTTCGATGTATACTCTGAGGTTTTTGTATGTCCAAATAATCGGGTTTTAACGAACGTTTTCCGCCACCGCAAATATCGTCTGCTTAAACAGTTCGCGTTGACGCGTTTAACTATATTTTGCCAAATGATTTCTGGTATTTGAAAGAAAGAAACTTACTTTACAACACCGTGTTGTGAAATTTGTAAAAAAATATCGTTATCATTAAGTATAAGGTATCTAAAATGGAACTATTACTCTACCAGATTAGAACGGTCATTTACTTCCAGTTCTGTTGCAAAATTCAGCTACAGAATGTTACCAAATCATGTGTACAGCTTTAGGTACTAGTGTTGCATCATATGACACTGTGAAGGTTTGGTACCGAAAGTTCAAAAACAAGGACTATGACATTCAAAAAGCAGAGTTCTCTGGCCGGCTTACTGATGTTGATGAGGCTTGCCTATGAGAAATTGTGGAAGAAGATTAGTATGCAATCACTCTAGAGATTACTAACGAGTTAGATGTTAGTGCCACACCCATTAGTCGCACTATGCATACCATAAACATGACGTACAAGTTCAATTGCTGGGTGCCGCATGAGCTGACTCAAGTAAATGACAGTAGTGTTCGGGCCTGCACTGATTTGATATCAACGCAAGGACAAAATTCTGGACTGGATCGTCACTTTTGATGAAAAGCGGATTTACTTCAATAACATAAGCCGAAAAGGAGGTTGGTCTGCGTCCGCCGAGTCCATTGGCAGCAATGCAAAGCGCAAGTTGACTAACAAAACAATCATGCTTTTATCTGGTGGGATTACAGTGGTATTATCCACAAAGCGTATCTGGAAAAATGTGAAACCCTCGCCAGTAAGGTATACAGCGAGATGCTAGTCCATGTTGACGCTGCTATCAAGACAAAATGTCGAACTGATTTTCGACGCAAAAAGTTAATATTCCATCAGTATAATGCAAGACCACAAGTGTCTGCCTTCACTAGCTGGACTTTGTACGGACTTGAATGGGATCTTTTGCCGCTCCCACCTTATAGTCCCGATCTCGCTCCTTCGGACTTCTATCTTTTTTCGCACCTGCTGCTGCATCTTGCTGGTGCTATCTTCCATTCTGCACTTGACGTCCGAAATGAAGTTGATCTGTTTTTGGACTCGCGGCCACCAAATTTCTAGGCCGTAGGTTTTGAAAATCTACGAAAACGTTGGTAGAAAATCATAGATCTTGGTGTCTATTTACTACCCACATTAAAGGTACTCCTTTCACGTTATTTTATTTACTATATTAAGAACGCTTTTTGGTGTTAAACTTTCGTTTACCAAACAGATATTTTGTCAATGTCAGCATTTTAAATAAATAGTTGTTGTTGGCAACTTTTTTGTTTCAGGTTAGAATAATTGACAGCCTATGTTACTGCCATGTTAATTTTTTATTTATAAGTTGTTATATTACATTAAATTTAAATCATAACGTCACACGTATTAACCTGAAGTGTCAAAAGTTTTTGCCTCCTGGTTTGGCAATAAAAAATTATTTACGAATTGTTTATTGCTTTTAAAGAATCAACTGATTTTATCCATACTAACATGTTTTTATACATTTCTTTTCAGGTGTACATAGAGATTATAAATTTTGTTTTGGCCGCAGTCCGCTCATCTGGCGGGCTTGCCGGCTAGTATAAATTATTGCGTACCGTGTTGGTTTTTAGGGAAAACTACGTTCTCTTTACTTTGAGAACTTCCAACTGCATCTGAATGCTGTATAACCTCATAAAAGACTACTTGAACAACAGATTCTTGCAATTTACCACAAATGAAGGAATTTCAAAGTACACAATCACAAAAGCTGTCCTCAAGGCTCTTGCCTTGGGCCTACATTGTAGAACCTAGTAGCCAACGAAGCTCTTCTAACTCTAAATAACCTTTCAAATACTCATGCTCAAGCATACGCCGACGACTTTTTTCTAATAATTAATGGCAATAGTCGAAGAAATATAGAAGAAAATGCTCATCGTTCATTAATAAGTTTTCAACATTGGGCTACAAAACATGATCTTAAAATCTCACTTTCTAAAAGCTCAGCCATTTACATTCCAAAGCCAGGCTCCCTCACAAGGAATATCAGAAATCCCATCATTAAACTTACAGAAGGTAATATCAAAATAGTAAATTACTTCATATACCTCGGTATCATAATAAACTGAAGACTTTCATGGCGTCAAAACAACAAGCACCTCAAAAATAAAACAATCATACTGTTGCATTCCTTAAAATCTGTCTCAGCCAACTCATGAGAAATATCCTCAATCTACAAGAACTATGGTATCATGTTGTCATAGAAAAGGTCATTCTTCATGGAGCTTCTGCGTACCTAAATTACCACTCAAAAAGACAACTTCTTTCAATACAAAGACCCTTTTTGATCTCTAGCACTAAAGCGTACAGAACAACTCCCACTAATGTGCTAAAAATCATTTCTGGCATGCCACCTGTCACCTTAGCCCTAGAAAAGGAAGCAATTAAAGCCAAAGTATCAAGACTCAGGCTCACAGGACATTTTAATGATAAAACTTATCAACCGTATGACTATGAAGATATCACGCTGCAATCAAATATCAGTCCTATCAAATCCCAAATTGAAAGTATACAAAAACAATCAAAGCTCAAAATATTTTAGCTCTTTTTATGTGCTCGACAAAACATATACTTTGAACAGTCAGTAAAGTTTAGTTCTCTTTGTGCCTTCGACAACGCTCGACGAAAATTAACATTGATATTAACACGAGCAAAAAAAAAAAAAAATTATTCGAGAGAAATCATTGGGTATTGAAAGCTAGATTTGAACATTGTACAGATAACAGACACATCGGCTGGTCATTTTAATTTTAAGAATTACTTGATTCGTTTAAGAATCGGGCCCTACTAGTGAAAACTGTTTCATTTCAAATTAAATCGGAGTAAGTATAGTCTTACCAAGAATTTTAAAATCTACAAAGCCACGTGCTGTGATTCTAAATCGCATGTGAACTTGCTTTCACTGTCGAGCTCGGATGAGGATGAACAGTTGCGAACGGTCAGTGACATACTTTTGATCTTGAAAAAGGTAAAGATGTGCTCTGCTTTCGAAGCGTCGGTGGTATAACGGTTAGCATAGCTGCCTTCCAAGCAGTTGACCCGGGTTCGACTCCCGGCCGACGCAGTCGTAAATTTTTGCTCAATTTTAATAAATACGATAAAATGTTCTTACGCATACTTTAAACTTGTATAGTATTTATGAGTCGAAATTTTTATTCGGACACAATAAATATCCTTGCTATAGTATTTACGAGTCGAAATTTATATTCGGAAACAATAGATAATTTTGCTGTAGCATTTATGAGTCAAAATTTATGTTCGAAGACAATAAGTATTCTTAACTTTTCAATTTTATAGTTCACTGACATAAAAATTCTGAATTCTTGTCAAATTAAAATGAAAAATGTAATTCTGTTCTACAATTTAAAAAAATTGCTATATCACTTTCTCTTATTACAGCAGTAACTATGAATCAATTGAATATACAATGTATTGTAGTTTAATTACACTTATTAACGTAATCACACTTTTAAGTTTGCGTGTGTTGAGTAATTTAAAATCCTCAAACGATATCAAAATATTTTTAAAAATTGAGTTTTGATTGGAAAAAAAATTGAAAAACTGTTCTATTATGAACAATTAAACAGCAAAATTACAAAAATTTCTATAGCAGCATAGCAGCATATGTTAAGAATTTTGGATGCAGCGTCAAGTATAGGCGCAAAAAAATTTTCTATTTTTTTCAGTCTTATGCCAGTTTATCATCTTAGTTTTCTAAGATGTCCGTACAACATTTTTATCTTTTTATTATTTAAGTTTTGTATATTTACTTTATTTATTAAATAAAGTCATAATTCGAAAAGTATTCATCATCATATGCCATGCTGGTCTTTAGGAGAAATTATATTCACATTACTTGGAGAACTTCCAATTGCCTCTGAATGCATTACACAAATTAAATTTACACAAAGATTAAATTACACAAGCTTTATAGAATCATACTAATTTTTTCGTGGAAATTATCCACAACCAAGGAATTAGAATACTGCGTGTTTTCGATTATCCCGGTTACCAGGGGAAGCAGGTCACGGATAACTGAAAATTACATATCGCTACGGATTTTGTATTTATTTAGCTATTTTTATAGAATCGTAATTAAAACTGATTTATTTTCCCGTGCAACGCAGACGTATTTGAAAAGCAAGCTACGTCGGAAAAGAAAAAATACAAGAGCACGTGCATTTAATATTTAATAAATAAATATATCGTAATTCCTGTTGCCATCCAGAAAAATTGAGAAAACAGATTTTACCAGAATGTTCTCTTGAATAATTAAAAACTTATAAAAGCCGAATCAAAACACCTCAACTCAGTTGCTGTTGTTTTTAGCGAACTGCATGCTTACTTTGCGCTGTTATTGATTGTAGCGAAATCGCTGTGTGATTGGAATGAATTTTCTCTGTTTTGAATTGAGTTTTATATAACGTTTGAGGTATTGTGATATCGTACGAATATCTCCAAGGAACTATTTCAGTATTTTGTTTTATTTCTTGCGAAAAGAATAAGTTTTATTAACTTTTTATCGACTTGTGCATTCAATCCATTAGGAACTCGTACGCACGCAACAATATAAACCAAAGTATGAGTTTTCATACATATTGCAGGCGTTTATTTCTTTGGAAAGAATTCATTAATTTTATTTTGCTTTTTGAAGCGTTTATACATATTTTGGATTTCTTTGCTCACTTTTCAGAGTGCTATTTCACCACTGTATTCGAATCACATTTGGTCGGCGACGTCTAATAGAGTTTCAGAAGTCCTTGCTGTCCCGGAACTGATGTGATTATCATTATCTTCTTCGCTTTTATTTTCAGTGTCCCTCTCTTCCTATGTCGAATCGCCGTCGATGTTTTCCCGATCAACATTTTCGAAGAACTTTACATTTTCAATTTTTTGGCCTCAACTTCTTCACAATTAGGTAAATATCCAATTTCTAAATTGCGAATAATTCTCCTTCATCGAACGAGTTCCGTTGGTTTTAATTTCGACCAAGCTTTTGCTACTCCGTATATGGCATCCAATAGAGTCAACTTTCTCCGGTACTTCATTATGCCAATTAGCAAAACTTCTGACAACCGGATAAAGCCGTTCATAACGCTCAGAGGGTTAACATTTTGACGCATGACTGAAATATATTTTAAATTAAAGAAGTGTTTTTGAAGCCAGTTCACTATTTATTTTATTCAAGAATATGCAAAAAGCATATGAAATTGCTTTAAAACAAAACATTTTGACCGTTTCATATATGTAAAATGGCCTAGGGAGAAATCTTGAAATCGATTTTAAAAAATGTGGAATTGCGATTCCCCCAAGGATTGCTATATTTTCTGATTCCCGGACTAGAATGCTGTTGACTTAAATGTATTGAAATAAATGCTGTTTGATAGAATATGGCAATAAAAATTTCAGTCTTAAGTCTAAGTTTTCATCAAACATGTTCTCATAAATCTTGCTGAGAAAGATGATGATTTAAAATTAAATAAATAAACGTTCTGTATTACGGTGTCATATCATAAACATTTAGCATCATTCAATTCGTAAACAAGGTTTTATTAGTAATTCTTTGAAACTCATTTCACATATTCTGACAAAAAAAGAGGGGGACGTAAGTATATGAGATACTCAATTTTGAAATTAAACGAAGGAATTTCTTCCCACTTAAAGAAGTTTATATCATTAAAATTTGACCTGAAGTGTGTTATATACACTTCATATACTTTATAACCACGTGAGGCCTAAATATAAGGTGAATGTGCTATACATTATAAAATGCATTTAAATGAAACTTGCATATCATTCTTTCAGTTATGCCTCAACATGTTTTCACCTTCGATCCCGAAATGCGGATGAACAGCTACGTACGGTTAGTGACACAGTTTTCATCTTCATAGCTAAAAAGTCGTCTTTGAACGAAGCGTCGGTGGTATAACGGTTAGCATAGCTGCCTTCCAAGCAGTTGACCCGGGTTCGACTCCCGGCCGACGCAACTACCTTTTTTTTTTTTATTTGCATTTGTGAAGAAAATTAACAAGTTATTGCGGTGAAGAAGAGTTAAAGTGTCTTTGAAACTTCAATATTGGTAAAACTTTTTATGTCCCATTTACATATGACGCGGGATTCATAATTCCGAAAAAGATATGTGTTTTTGAGTGAACTCTCTCTGTTGTCAGACTTTTGGAAAATGTGACCAAGCAGCAGGTCTGCCTGAATGACACTTTTAGAGTTTCATAAAATAATCAATGGTAATTAGAAAATGTATGTTTAATTAGCGCTGCAAGACTTTATGTACTATTTATTATTTATACTATTTTAAATTTTTTATGCATTACTTTCGGAATATATATATTTCTAAAAAGTTTGCAGTTAATATTTTTTATTCCTTTTAATGGACATGAAAGCCTATGTAGAATTTTTAGGTAAATCAATTCAATCACTTATAAGTAACTGCACAAAAAATATGCATGTTAAGTCTTTAATTTAGTGCGAAATGCATGAAAAATTTTATCACCTTTCATCTTTCGTTTTATGCATCCAACAATTTAAAATTTAATAAACTTTCAGTTTTTATTATAAAGAGACCATATAGCATATGCGCTAAAATGTGTAAAACTTTAATTACTGCTACTGAAAAATATGTACATTAATAACACAAATCAACAATTTATTTATTTATTTTAAGTAACCTAACTCAGTATTTTATATATTAAGTAAAAACAGTAATTCTTTCTGTTTGCTCAAACTTCTTACCAGACTCTGATTTCAGTATTTTTTTGACAAATACGAAAAATACTATGTTGCCCAAGAAATAAAAAAATTATATATAATTAAATCAATTAACTTTACACAGTAAGCTTTTATTTAAATGCCATATGATAATTAATGCATTCAAAGAACAGACTAAATAATTGCTTTACAGAATTCCTCTACAATTTTAAATCGCGAAGAATAAAAACATCGAGCCCCCATGATAAATTTAAAAAGCTAATGGCTAATAAATTTAACAATGCAATTAAATTAATAGAAAATAAAAAAAAAAGAATCTGAAAGCTTTATGATTTTATATTACGCCTAAAGGGTCTTTTTTAACTCTCTGTGTGTAACCTTTATTTATTAAATATCATGTTCTTCGCATTTAAACCATAAAATTCAATTCAACAGCAATATCGCAAAGCAATTTAAAAAGAGCATATCTTTAGAATTTCCGATACACAATCTCGCCCGCTGGAGATAACTTTTTCCCCCGTACAGTGTTGCCATTGCGCTTTAAAATCGAGCAATTCTTAATCAAAAACTCATGCTTTACAATGTATGAAATAGAAAATAAAACAAATTCCAAATTTCAAATTTGGGCTTCCAGATGTCCGTATTAGCCCATATATTCCAGATGCCTTCCAGATGCATTACATTTAAAAATACTCATGCCTACTTAAGAAAAATTAAAATAAATTCACATTTCTATTTTAAACCATTACAGACGCTCCTAGCTGATCAATATCTACGTTTCATGTAGTATTTTAGAAATTGAAAGTATACAAAAACAATCAAAGCAGTCAGAAAATTTTAGCTCTTTGTATGTCCTCGACAAAACATATACTTTTAACAGTGAGTAAGGTTTAGTTCTCTTTGTGCCCTCCACAACGCTCGACGAAAATTAACATTGATATTAACACGAGCAAAAAAATTATTCGAGACAAATCATTAGACGGCATTAAAAACTAGGGTTGAACGTTGTACAGATCACAGACACGTTGGTCGGTCATTTTAATTTTATGAATTATTTGATTCGTTTAAGAATGGAGTTCTACTAGTGAAAACTGTTTCATTTCAAATTAAATCGGAGTAAGTACAGTCTTACCAAGAATTTTAAAATCTACAAAGCCACGTGCTGCGATTCTAAATCGCATGTGAACTTGCTTTCACTGTCGACCTCGGATGAGGCTGAACTGTTGTGAACGGTCAGTGACATAGATTTGATCTTGAAAAAGGTAAAGATGTGCTCTGCTTTCGAAGCGTCGGTGGTATAACGGTTAGCATAGCTGCCTTCCAAGCAGTTGACCCGGGTTCGACTCCCGGCCGACGCAGTCGAATGTTTTTGCTGAATTTTAATAAATGCCATAAAATGTTCTTACTTCTAATTTAAAGTTGCATAGTATTCATAAGTCGAAATTTATATGCGGAGAGAATAAATATTCTTAACTTCTCAATTTTATAGTTCAGTGACACAAAAATTCTGAATTCTCGCCAAATTAAAATGATAAATGTTTCACAATTTTAAAAACAAATTGCTATATCACTTTCTCTTATTACAGCAGTAACAATAGAATTTAATTAATGTGCAATTTATTAAGGTTTAATTACGCTTATTAACGTAATTACACATTTAAGTTTGTGTGTGAGTAATTCAAAATCCTCAAACGATATCAAAATATTTTTAAAAATTGAGTCTTATTGGAAAAAAATTAAAAACTCTTCTATTATGAACAACTCAACAGCAAAATTACAAAAATTTCAAAAGCATCATAGCAAGCAGCATATGTTAAGAATTCTGGATGCAGCGTCAAGTATTGGCATAAAAAATTTTTTCTATTTTTTTCAGTCTTATGTCAGTTTATTACATTTTGCCAGTTCATCATCTTAGTTTTCTAAGATGGCTGTGGAAAGTTTTTTTATCTTTTCATTATTTAAGTTTTGTACATTTACTTTTTTTATTATACAAAGTCATAATTCGAAAAGTATTCTTATCGTGCGTCATGTTGGTCTTTAGGAGAAATTATATTCACATTACTTTGAGAACTTCTAACTGTCTCTGAATGCATTACACAAGATTTATAGAATCACACTAATTTTTGCGCGGAAATTATCCACAACCGAGGAATTAGAATACTGCGTACTCTCGATTATCCCGGTTTCCAGGGGAAGCAGGTCACGGATAATTAAAAAATACATATTGTTTCGGATTTTCTATTTATTTAACTATTTATTTAGAATTGTAATTAAAATTGTTTTATTTTCCCGTGCAACGCAGACGAATTTGAAGAGAAAGCTACGTCGGAAAAGTAAAAATACAAGAGCGTGTGCATTTAATATTTAATAAATAAATATATTTTAATTGTTGTTGCCATCCAGAAAAACCGAGAAAATAGATTTTACCAGAATGTTCTCGTGAATAATTAAAAAGCTGATAAAAGACGAATTAAAACACCTCAGCTCTGTTGCTGTTGTACTTAGCGAACTGTATGTTTACTTAGCGCTGTTATTGAGTGAACCGAATTTGCTGTGTGATTAGATTAACTTTCTCTGTTTTGAATTAAGTTCTATTTAACGTTTGAGATAGTGTGATATTGTACGAATACCTCCGAGGAAATATTTCAGTATTTTGTTTTATTTGTAGTGAAAAGAATAAATTTTCTTAACTTTTTATCGACTTGTGCATTCAACCCATTACGAACTCGTACCCACGCAATAATATAAACCAAAGTATGACTTTTCGTACATATTGTAGGCGCTTGTTTCTTTGAAAAGAATTCATTAATTTTACTTCGCTTTTTGAAAGCTTTTATATATTTTTCGGATTTCTTTGCTCAGTTTTCAAAGTGCTATTTCACCACTGTATTCGAATTTCCTTTGATCGACGAATCGCCACTGATTGTCAAATCGCACTGAGAGGTTTCCTGATTTTTTCTCGATCCACATTTTCGAAGAATTTTATATTTTCAACTTTTTGGCCCACAAGTTTTCACAATTAGATAAATCTCTGATTTCTACTATATTAGTAATAGTCTTTCTCCAAGGTCGAACCAGTGCTATTTGTTTTAATTTCGACCAAGCTTTTGGTATTCCGTATATGACATCCAATACAGTTAACTTTCTCCAGAACTTCATTAAATCATCCTCCCTCTCAGCAAAAGTTATGAGAACATATCTGATAAACACTCAGAATAAAGAATGAAATTTTTATTGCCATATTCTTACAAACAGCTTTTCTTTCAATAGAATTATTTCGACAGGATTCTAGAATCGGAAATCAGAAAATACAAAGAAAACAATTCTTGGGAATCAAGATTTGACATTATTTTTAATCCTTCTCAGAACTCCTTCCAATGGGATTTTACATATATGTAATGATCAAAATGTTTAGTTTTAAATAAATTTCATTCGCGTTTTGCATATTTTCGATTAAAGTAAGTAACGAACTAGCTACAGAAACTTTTCTTTAATTTGAAATATATTTTATGCATGCAACAGAATATTTAAATAGATAAATGTTCACTGTTAAATTGTCATATCTTAAATATTTAGCGTTATTTAATTTATAAACCTCGTTCTTCTAGTAAGGCTTTTAAACTTATTTAACGTAGGTAAAAAAAACAACCCCAGAAAAATAAATAAAAAAAAATAAAAATCCTAAAGCTTAACAGATTTTATATTACGCGCAAAAGAGAGATTTTTAACGGTGTGTTACCTTTATTTTATTTAATATCAAGCTCTTTGCACTTAAACCGTGTGCAAAAATTCAACAGCAGTATCAAAAATATTTAAAAACAGCATATGTTTAAAATTTCCGATAGATGGTCTCGCATGCTGTAGATAAAAATGTTTTATTCTTGTGTAGTTTATTCTAAAATGTGTAAAACTTTAATCAGTGCTACTGAAAAATATGTACATTGATAACACAAGTCAACAACTTATTTATTTATTTTAAATAATCTTACTGAGTATTTTATCTCTTAAGTAAACACAATAATTCCTTCTGCTTGCTCAAATCTCTCGCCGGACACTAATTTAAATTTTTTTCGACAAATACGGAATATAATATGTAAATCTGTAAATTAAATTAATTAACTTTATACAATAAACTTTTATTTAAAAGGCATATGAGAACTAACGCATTGAAAGGACAGACTAACAAAGAGACTAAATAATTCTATTACAAAATTTCTCTACAATTTTATATCACGAATAATAAAATCCTGGGGACCCCCCTGATAAATTTAAAAAAGATAATACATAATACATTTAAAAGTGCAATTAAATTAATAAAAAATTTAAACGATATTGACTTATACATTTGGGAATGCAATTAAATTTACATATTTCTTCATTTAAGAGTCACACGCTATTATTCGCGATGCAAAGTAAATGAATTTTGTAAATAGAATTATTTAATCCATTATTCCTATTGAACTGTATGATTCGTATTAAATTATACATTAAAAATTTCTGCTTAATTTTTTTGCTTTTCTGTCATGTTCGTTAACAAAGTGTGCACAAACTGTTAACATACAAACTACTAGCTGAGTATATGAAAACACTGCAAAATACTGAAATGTTTAAATGAATTATTTTATGTTTCAAACCTTCAGATGGCAGTGACTTCTACAGCAATTTTAAAATGGAATCCTAAATTTAATATTTTTATTTTTGAAAAACGTTAATACTCTATTTTTATATATTTAAATTTCTGAATTTAAAGGTTCCAATAACATAAACCATAGGGAGTTATAAGTATTATTCTTACGACTTGCATTCTGAGAATTGTTTTAATGTTAGTTTTAAGATATGAGAGGATTGAGTTTTAACGAATGAGTTGCTTCCTTTAATTATTACTCTAGCGTTAGCAGTGACATCAGCATCTTGGTTAATATGATTCAGAAAGCCAAAGAAAAGAAAATGGCGACGTAAAAAGACAGGCGAAGTTAGAATCACTTATGTGACTTGGACATGTAGCTGGACATGTATTTATAAAATAAAAATTACGATCTTTTTTATTTACTAAAAAGAAGTACGCGAAAAAAGAACTTCAATAATACATTTTATTTAAAATTTTCTTAATTCTCTTTCTGGTATCATAATTGTTATTATGATTGCCATTCTAAAATGTTAAAGAATTAATGTAACTTCGACACCGGTTTAAATTACAAAAAACTTAACAAACTTAAAAAGATTACATTTAGAAATACTCATGTCTACTTTAAAAAACTGAAATAAATTCACATTTCTATTTTAAACCATTACAGACGCTCTTAGCTAATCAATGTCTACGTTTCATGTAACATTTTAGAAACTGAAAGTATACAAAAACAATCAAAGCAGTCAAAAAATTTAGCTCTGTGTATGTGAACGACAAAACATATACTTTTAACAGTGAAAAAAGTTTAGTTCTCTATGTGCCCTCGATGACGCTCAACGAAAACTGACATCAGTGTTTACAAGAGAAAAAAAAAATTATTCGAGACAAATCATTAGACGGCATTAAAAACTAGGGTTGAACGTTGTACAGATCACAGACACGTTGGTCGGTCATTTTAATTTTATGAATTATTTGATTCGTTTAAGAATGGAGTTCTACTAGTGAAAACTGTTTCTTTAAAATTAAATCGGAGTAAGTACAGTCTTACCAAGAATCTACAAAGCCGCGTGCTGTGATTTTAAATCGCATGTGAACTTGCTTTCACTGTCGAGCTCGGATGAGGATGAACTGTTGTGAACGGTCAGTGACATAGATTTGATCTTGAAAAAGGTAAAGATGTGCTCTGCTTTCGAAGCGTCGGTGGTATAACGGTTAGCATAGCTGCCTTCCAAGCAGTTGACCTGGGTTCGACACCCGACCGACGCAGTCGAACGTTTTTGCTGAATTTTTATAAATGCCATAAAATGTTCTTTCCTCTAGTTTAAAGTTGCATAGTATTTATGAATCGAAATTTATATGCGGAGACAATAAATATTCTTAACTTTTCAATTTTAGAGTTCAGTGACACAAAAATTCTGAATTCTCGTCAAATTAAAATGATAAATGTAATCCTGTTTTACAATTTTAAAAACAAATCGCTATATCAATTTCTCTTATTACAGCAGTTACTATGAACGAAATTAATGTGCAATTTATTAAGGTTTAATTACACTTATTAACATAATTACACATTTAATTTTGTGTGTGTTGAGTAATTCAAAATCCTCAAGCGATATCAAAATATTTTTAAAAATTCAGTTTTAATTGAAAAAAAATTAAAAACTGTTCTATTATGAACAATTCAACAGGAAAATTACAAAAATTTCAAAAGCAACATAGCAGCATATGTTAAGAATTCTGGATGCAGCGTTAAGTAGGCATAAAAAAAATTTTTAAATTTTTTTCAATCTTATGCCAGTTTATTACATTTTGCCACTTTATCATCTTAGTTTTCTAAGATGGCTGTACAACTTTATTTATCTTTTTATTAATTAAGTTTTGTATATTTACTTTATTTATTAAATAAAGTCATAATTCGAAAAGGATTCATTATCGTACGCCATGTTGGTCTTTAGGAGAAATTATATTCACATTACTTTGAGAACTTTTAACTGTGTCTGAATGCATTACACAAGATTTATAGAATCACAATTTTGCGCGGAAATTATCCACAACCGAGGAATTAGAATACTGCGTGCTCTCGATTATCCCGGTTACCAGGAAAAGCAGGTCACGGATAACTAAAAAATACATATTGTTATGGATTTTCTATTTATTTAACTATTTATTTAGAATTGTAATTAAAATTGTTTTATTTTCCCGTGCAACGCAGACGAATTTGAAAAGAAAGCTACGTCGGAAAAGTAAAAATACAAGAGCGCGTGCATTTAACATTTAATAAATAAATATACTGTAATTGTTTATTGTTGCCATCCGGAAAAACCGAGAAAATAGATTTTCCCAGAATGTTCTCGTGAATAATTAAAAAGCTTATAAAAACCGAATTAAAACACCTCAGCTCAGTTGCTGTTGTTTTTAGCGAACTGTATGTTTACTTAGAGCTGTTATTGATTGAAGCGAATTCGCTGTGTGATTCGATTAACTTTCTCTGTTTTGAATTGAGTTCTATTTAACGTTTGAGATATTGTGATACTGTACGAATATCTCCGAGGAACTATTTCAGTATTTTGTTTTATTTCTTGCGAAAAGAATAAATTTTATTAACTTTTTATTGACTTGTGCATTCAATCCATTACGAACTCGTACGCACGCAACAATATAAACCAAAGTATGAATTTTCGTACATATTGTAGGCGCTTGTTTCTTTGAAAAGAATTCATTAATTTTACTTCGCTTTTTGAAAGCGTTTATATATTTGTCGGATTTCTTTGCTCACTTTTCAAAGTGCTATTTCACCACTGTATTCGAATCACCTTTGGTCGACGAAGTCTAATAGAGTTTCAGCAGAAGTCCTTGGTGTCTCGGAACTGATGTGATTATCAATATCTTCTTCGCTTGTATTTTCAGTGTCACTCTCTTCCTATTCTGTTCTTGTGGTGTTTGAAACGATATTCACATCTCTCAAATATTAAAAGCCCATCTCTGTCAATTCGTCAGTGAGAGGTTTCCTGATGTTTTCTCTATCCACATTTTCGAAGAATTTTACATTTTCAACTTATTGGCTCCAATGTTTTCACAATTAGATAAATCTCCGATTTCTACTATATTAGTAATAGTCTTTCTCCAAGGTCAAACCAGTGCTATTTGTTTTAATTTCAACCAAGCTTTTGATACTCGGTATATGACATCCAAAACACAGTACAATTTAGAGTTAACTTTCTCCGGAACTTCATTAAATGATCCTCCTCCTCAGCAAAAGTTAGGAGAACACATCTGATAAACACTCAGAATAAAGAATGAAATTTTTATTGTCGTATTCTATCAAAGAGCTTTTCTTTCAATAGATTTAATTCGACAGGATTCTAGAAGAAAATAAACAGAAAACAATTCTTGTGAATCGCGATTTGACATTTTTTTAATCCTTATCAAAGTTTCTTCAAATGGAATTTTACATATATGAAATGATCAAAATGTTAGTTCTAAATAAATTTCATTCGCGTTTTGCATATTTTCGATTAAAGTAAGTAACGAACCGGCTACAAAAACTTTTCTTTAATTAAAAATATATTTTATGCATGCCACAGAATATTTAAACAGATAAACGTTCACTGTTAAATTGTCATATTTTAAATATTTAACATTATTTAATTTATAAACCTCGTTCATCTAGTAAGGCTTTTACACTTAATTAAAGTATTTAAAAAACACCCCAGTAAAAGAAATAAATAAAAATAAAAATCCTAAAGCTTAACAGATTTTATATTACGTGCAAAACAGAGATTTTTAACGGTGTGTTACCTTTATTTTATTTAATATCATGCTCTTTGCACTTAAACCATGTGCAACAATTCAACAGCAGTACCACAAAACATTTAAAAACAGTATATGTTTAAAATTTCCGATAGATAGTCTCGCATACTGTAGATAAAAACGTTTTATTCTTGTGTAGTTTATTCTAAAATGAGTAAAACTTTAATCAGTGTTACTGAAAAATATGTACATTAATAACACAAGTCAACAACTTATTTATTTATTTTAAATAATCTTATTGAGTATTTTATCTCTTAAGTAAAAGCAATAATTCCTTCTGTTTGCTCAAATCTCTCACCGGGCACTGATTTCAATTTTTTTACGACAAATACAGAATATAATATGTAAATTTGTGAATTAAATCAATTAAATCAATCACAGTAAGCTTTTATTTAAAAGGCATATGGGAACTAATGCATTGAAAGGACAGACTAACAAAGAGACTAAATAATTCTATTAGAAAATTTCTCTACAATTTTATATCACGAATAATAAAATCCTGGGGAACCCCCTGATAAATTAAAAAAAATAATACATAATACATTTAAAAGTGCAATTAAATTAATAAAAAATTTAAACGATATTGACTTATACATTTGGGAATGCAATTAAATTTACAGATTTCTTCATTTAACCGTCACACGCTGTTATTCGCGATGTAAAGTAAATGAATTTTCTAAATACTAGAATTATTTAATTCCTTACTCCTATTGAACTGCATGATTCGTATTAAATTATACATTAAAAATTTCTGTTTAAGTTTATTTTACTTTTCTGTCATGTTCTTAACAAAGTGTGCACGAACTGTTAACATACAAACTACTAGCTGAGTGTATGAAAACACTGCAAAATACTAAAATGTTTAAATGAATTATTTTATGTTTCAAACCTCCAGATGTCAGTCATTTCTACAGCAATTTTAAAATGGAATCCTAAATTTAATATTTTTATTTTGGAAAAACGTTAACATTCTATTTTTATATATTTAAATTTCTGAATTTAAAGGTTCCAATAACATAAACCATAGGGAGTTATAAGTATTATTCTTACGACTTGCATTCTGAGAACTGCTTTAATGTTAGTTTTAACATATTATGAGATGAAGAGTTTTAAGGAATGAATTGCTTCCTTCAGTTATTACTCTAGTGTTAGCATCTGGGTTAATATGATTCAGAAAGCCAAAGAAAAGAAAATGGCAACGCAAAAAGATAGGCGAAGTTAGAAACCTTATGTGGCTTGGGCATGTATTTAAAAAATAATTATTACAATCTTTTTTATTTACTAAAACGAAGTATTCGAAAAAAGAAGTTCAATAATACATTTTATTTTAAATTTTCTTATTTCTCTTTCTGGTATTATTATTCTTATTATTACTGTCATTCTAAACTGTTAAAGAATTAATGTAACTTCGACACCGGTTTAAATTACAAAAAACTTAACAAACTTAGATTAGATTTAAAAATACTCATGTCTACTTAAGAAAAATTAAAATAAATTCACATTTCTATTTTAAACCATTACAGACGCTCTTAGCTAATCAATGTCTACATTTCATGTAACATTTTAGAAACTGAAAGTATACAAAAACAATCAAAGCAGTCAAAAAATTTTAGCTTTCTGTATGTACTCGACAAAACATATACTTTTAACAGTGAAAAAGGTTTAGTACTCTATGTGCCCCCGATAACGCTCAACGAAAATTGGCATCAATGTTTGCAAGAGGAAAAAAATTATTCGAGACCAATCATTAGACGGGCATTAAAAACTAGGGTTGAACGTTATACAGATCACAGACACGTTGGTTGGTCATTTTAATTTTATGAATTATTTGATTCGTTTAAGAATCGAGTCCTACTAGTGAAAACTGTTTCATTTAAAATTAAATCGTAGTAAGTACAGTCTTACCAAGAATTTTAAAATCTACAATACAAAGCCACGTGCTGTGATTCTAAATCGCATGTGAACTTGCTTTCACTGTCGAGCTCGGATGAGGATAAACTGGCGAGCGGTCAGTGACATAGATTTGATCTTGAAAAAGGTAAAGATGTGCTCTGCTTTCGAAGCGTCGGTGGTATAACGGTTAGCATAGCTGCCTTCCAAGCAGTTGACCCGGGTTCGACTCCCGGCCGACGCAGTAGTATGTTTTTGCTCAATTTAAATAAATAAAATGTTCTTACCTGTAGTTGAGCTGGTTTTTTGGTAAATAATTAAATTTTCCTGTTGCAGTTATGACTCCGAATTTATATTCGGAGACAATAAATATCGTCAGCTTTTGAATTTTATAATATTCAATGACTTAAGAATTCTGAGTTCTAGTAAAATTAAAATGATAAATGTATATCTGTTATATATATATATATATTTTTTAAATTGCTCTCTCATTTTTTCTTATTACAGCAGTAAATATGATTCTGTTTAAAATGCAAAGTAATTAAAAATTACCAAAAAATTTCAAAATATTTTTAAAAAAATGAGTTTCGATTGGAGAAAAATTTTTAAAATATAAAATTTAAAAAAAAATTCAGATTTTATATTACACACAAATGGGAATTTTTAAACGTTTCGTGTGTTACCTTCATTTATTAAATATCATGTTCTTCGCACTTTAACCACATAAAATTCAATTCAACAGTGAAATCGGAAAATATTTAAAAACAGGGTATTTTTAGAATTTTCGGTAGATAATCTCGCACGCTGGAGATAGGAATGTTTTTTCCGGCACAGTGTTGTCATTGGTCGTTTAGAAATCATTGAGTTTGTTAATAAAAAATTCGTTAAAATTTGACTTAATGTGAAACAGATAATAAAAAAAATCGAAATTTACGATTCGGGCTTCTGGGTGCCTATGTTTGGGCGGAGGACTATGTTATTCAAAATTTGATGGCTCTAGGTACCGTCGTGTTTTCACAATGCAAGAAACAAACCTACATTCATGCACATTCTCATTTATTTAATTTTGTTTAAAATAATACGGCGAGATAATATTTGTTGGCAACAATTTGAGAAGTGATTTGGCATTTTACGCTGATTCAACGCAAAATCCCGTTTCCAGACTGAAAGCCCTTCTGAGCTAACGCTCCTTTGGGCTAAAAAAAGACTTCAGTATACAAGATACTTAAATCTGAAATTAAACCAGCAAGCTTCTTTCCACTTAAATTGCACATCATTAAAATTTGATCTGAAGTGTATTATATACAATTCATGTACTTTATAACCAGTTGAGTCCTAAATATAAACTGAATGTACGACATGTTATAAAATGCATTTAAATGAAGCTTGTATATTGTTCTTTCAGCTGCGCCTGAATATGTTTTCACCTTCGATCTTCGCAACGCGGGTGAATATCTACTTTGGTTAGCGATACAGTTTCTCTCTTCATAGTTGCAAAGATGTCGTTAGGCTAAGGGTGCTTAGGCTAACGCTTTGCATAGCTGCTTTCCAAGCAATTAATCCGGGTTCGGCTCCCGATCGACGCAATCCGTGTTATTTTTATGAATGCAATTGTGGATAAAATTAACTAGTTATTATAATGAAAAAGAGTTAGAGTATTTTATATTCCAAATCCATGTAACTCGGGATTCATAATTCTCAAATAAAAAATATAAGCTTTTGAATGAACTATCTCCATTCTCAGATTTTTGAAAATATGAACCAAATGGTAGGTCCTAATTATAGAATTCATTTGCCACAGAATAATAAAAAATGAAAATTTGGTTTAAATTTTACTCTAATCTCTACAAACAAAAATGACGCACCAAGAAGGAGTTGTCCGATGAAGACAAAACTTGGTGGATGAAGGTTATGTACAGAATAGAAAACGATTAAAATTACAGAACAATTGAATGATTTATTTTAGAGTTATATAGTTACAAGATAAAGAGCTCAATAAGGTGCTGACCCAACTCTAGCCTGGATGCAAGCTGCTACACGGCGTGGCATAGACTGATAAAGCTCCCGGTTGGTCTCCTGCGGCATTTCTTGCCAAATTTGCTCCAATTGTCGGGCTAGGTCATGAACATTCCCTGGTAGATGTAGGCGACTTCCCATCATATCCCAGACATGCTCGATGGGAGAGAGATCTGGCGATCTGACTGGCCAAAGAAGTGTTTGACAGGCTGTAAGACAGTTCATAGCAACACTCGCCGTATGTGGCCTGGCATTATCTTGCTGAAAAATAAGGCCAGGATACTGCAAAAGGAACGGTAGCAAAACAGGAATTTGAATTTTTTTGAAATGAAGTTGTAGCATCAGCGACTCAAATGTGCAAAGCTACTCAATCAGTGCTACTGAAATACCTGTCCATTAATAACACAAATTAACAATTTATTCTATTAATTTATTTATTTTAAATAATCAAACTCTGTATTAAGCCAATACAGTAATACTTTTGATTGGTTGTATTTTCTGACTAGATCCTGTTTCCAGTGTTTTACGACGAATACATAAAATAGTATGTTACACGACATATAAAAAAATTAAATATAATAAAAATTTTTCTTATAATAAGCTTTTATTAAAAACGCATGTGATAATTAATGCACTAAAAAGAACAAAATAATTTATTACATACTTTAATGGGAGCAACACATTAAATAATTCTTTTACAGAATTCCTTTACAATTTTATATCGCTAATAACAAAAGCGTGGAGTCCCCATCATAAATTTAAAAAGATTAATTATTATTAATTATTAATTAGTATTAAAAATATTATACAGGGCTGCAATATTTGGTGGCAACAGTTTGAAAAGTGAACCGACGTTTAACTTTTCCGACGCAAAATGGCAAAATGAAAACAATAGTCATTCAGGGACAAAGCCCCTTTGAACTAACCAGAATCTCTAATTCGTCATTAAGTGCTTGAAGGTAGCAAACACAAAAGCTATTTTTCCAAACTGAAACGCCTATTTTCTACTTCGGACCGAAACACATTTTGAAACAATATGTCGAAAATTGCTCAATTAATATTTTCTTTTCTTATCTTAGTTAAAAAGTGAAGTTTGTTTTATAATCTGTGAAACTTTCAAAACTTTTATCCCTATTTTAACATGTTGAACTTTAGCATCATAAACATGAAATATTCTAAAAATCTAGCAATTTCTAAAAATTCGCCAAATATTGAGAAATGAAGTTAAAATTTTCATACAAATTTCATTGAAAAGATTTTTTTTCTGCTGTATTGGATGGTACAAAGAGTAAAATTTTGATATGCTTAGTTTGTTCTCTTAACGAAAATATATACGGAACAACCTTTAAACATTAAAGGAAAAAAATAAACTGAATTTTGAAAAAATCGCTTTACGCCATTACATTGTCATCGAGGAACAATAAGTGTACAAAATTTGAACTCAATATCTCATCAGGAAGTAGGTTAAAAATAGATGACAAAATTCCATCCACAGTGAAGCACCATCAGTAAACTAAATAAAAGCTTATATTTGTAAAACATTTGAATAAAGTAAAAGAATTATCTCTGGGATAAGAGTGGACAAGGTACATTTCCCACGTGGTATTAAGTAAACTAGAGATTCACCAGAAAATCACTCACCAGATTAGAAAATAAATTTTACCGAAAATGTGTTAATTTTTGTGTTAAGCAACTCCGAATGATAGTTACTTTATGAACTTTTATTTAAGTAATTATTTAAAACACAGTTCCTTTTCGAAAACTCTTCAGTAATTGCTAAGAATTATATAGAAAATCAAGCACTGAAGTTCTTTAAGTCAGTTCCTTTGTATACATTTCATGTCTTTCAGTAGAAAGAACGACGAACGTGCGTGCCGCGGACGCGATCAGCTCATCATAGTTTCCTGTTTACAGAGCTCTAAATGTTTCTAGATATTTTTTTTAATATTCGCTACACCATTTTTATCTCGAAAGTAAAATGATAAAAGCATCCAAATTATTCGCTCTGGATCTCATCACTGTAAATATTGTTATTGTTTGGAGTCAAAAAAGGTTGCACATTTTTGTTTAAAATTTTTGCTTTTCTGACATGTTCATTCACAAAGTTTACATAAACTGTTAACACACAAAAGGACTGATTCCTTATCTGAAAACACTAAAAAATATCGAAACGTTTAAATGATTTACTCTTTGTTTCGAAGCTGTTGATGGCAGTGATTTAGAAAGCAATTTTAAGATGGAATCCTAAATTTTAATATTTTTATTTTAGAAAGCAGGTATAGCATGATACTTTCATATATTTAAATCTGTGAATTTTAAGATTCCAATACTACAACAATATTTAGGTAGTTATGAGCCTTATTATTACCTGCATTCTGCGAGTTTACATTTAAGATAGTATTAGATCAATGAGTTTTATAACATGTGTTGCCTACTTTAGTTATCGTTTATTGTTACTTTAGGTATTATTTTTAGCTTTAGCAGCGACATCAGCATCTTGGTTAATATGATTTAGAAAGGCGGATAGAAGAAAATGGCGAAGTTAAAAATATTTCTGTCGCAAGGATATGTAGCTGCTGATGGCGGTATTCCAGAAATAATAATTACGAAGTTTCTCATTTAGTAAACAGGAACACTGGAAATAAGAACTTTAAAAATACGTTTTATTTTAAATTTTCTTATTTGTTCTTCTGCTATTATTATTTTTATTATTATTACAATTCTGAAGCACAGAAGAATTAATAACTTCGACACTAGTTTAAATTAAAAACATAAAAAGATTATATTTAAAAATATGCTTATCTACTTAAGAAAATGCAGTAAATGACATTTTGATTTTAAACCGCTACAGACGCATTCATCTGATCAATGTTGACGTTTACAAATAATATTTGCGATAATGAGAATAATCGAAAACATTCAGAGAGAGATCATTGGGCAGTCAAAACGTTTTAGCTCTTGTGTGCTAAAAAAGCTCGGTGAAACGTCAAATTTGAAGAGTTAAAAAATGTTAAGTTCTCTCTGTGCCGTCGACAAGAATTAACATCAGTATCAACACAGTAAAAAAATTATTCGTGACAGATCATTGGGTATTAAAAACTAGGGTTGAACATTTTACGAAACACAGGCACGTTGGTTGGTCATTTGAATTTTAAGCAATTATTTGATTCGCTAGAGAATCGAACCTTACTAACAAAAACTGTTTCATTCAAAATTACCTCGGAGTAAGTTCAATCTTACAAACCAACTTACCAAAAATTCTGAAATGTAGGTAGATACGTGCTGTGATTCTAAATCGCATGTGAACTTGCTTTCACTGTCGAGCTCGGATGAGGATGAACTAGTTGCGAGCGGTCATTGACATAGTTTTGATCTTGAAAAATGTCAAGATGCGTTCCGTTATCGAAGCGTCGGTGGTATAACGGTTAGCATAGCTGCCTTCCAAGCAGTTGACCCGGGTTCGACTCCCGGCCGACGCAGTAGTACATTTTTTCTCAGTTTAAATAAATAAAATGTTCTTTCTTGTAGGTAATTTTCGTTTTTCACAAATAATTTTATTTTCCTATAGCATTTATGAGTCGCAATTTATACTCGGAGACTAAAAAATTCTGAATTCACTGGCCTGAGAATTCTGAATTCTAGAAAGATTAAAATGATAAATGTAATACTGTTTTATAATTTTTTGAAAAATCGCTATGTTATTTTCTCTTATCATAGCAGAAAATATGATTATATTTAATACAGAAGGTAGTTCGAAATAATCAAACGCTCTCAAAATGTTTTTAAAAATGAGTTCCAAATGGGAAAAAAAAATAATGTTCTTGAATTGTACTTTTGATTTGTGATTTCATTTGCTTGTCATTTACACAGATTATTAAATAAATATTTAAAATTACGATAAAAGTGAATTTTTCGTTTTTCCGTGTATTATGAATACTAAAAATATTAATTATGATGTGTTAGTCTTAAGTAGAAATTATTTTCAATTTAAGTTGAGGAAATTTCCATCTGCCTCTGAATGCAATATGAAAGACGGATAGAATTCCAGTAAATCTTGTGCCAACGGCAGATTTAGAATGCTTTTCCATTTATTAAAATTTATGAACTTTAAATTTCAACCCTGTGGTTTCAAAAATGTTTACTACTATCATCTTATATTTTTGGTATATTGTTCCTTTCCTCCGACACAGTGTGCTTTACATACGACGTAAAACTGTTGAGTTTTCAATTTTTTTTTATGTCCTAGGCGCTTGCTCGGACAGCCCCGCAAAGTAGGTATTTTAAAATAGAAAAATCTAAATAATAATTTTAATGAATTCTTATCTAGTGCCATTTCACAGGTCCAGCTAATAATTGATGATATCAGAGATGAACAATTGCGTTTATTGCTTTTATAGCGCTTATTTGTTAATATGTAATAGATTCATAAGAAAAATTAAAGATCATGCACTTTTCTGAAATGGATCACATTAAGGAAAGAAAGATACAAATATTTTATTTTGAGCCGTATCAAAGCATTTCTGTTAAATTGTTGAAGTCTTCTATTAAAAATGAAAGACAAACGTCTTACGGTTTGCTGTGCGATAACGCATGTCTGAGTTTGTGAATAAAAATTCATTAAATTTGCGTAGAATATGAACTAAAAGAAAGGCATAGTGCATAAAATAAGGAAATTCATAATGCATAAAATTATATTTAAAAATTTCTCATAAGTTTTACAAATGTAGTACATGCACATCGTGTCAACATCCGTAATTACATGAAATATATAAAAAGAAATTCTAAATTGAAAATTCCGACTTCGATATGCACGTGTTCAGGTGAATGACTGTGTCTGTTTAAAACTAGGAGGGTTCTAGGTGCTGCCATTTTTTTCTCAATGTGAAGGACGTGCATATATGCATGCATACATACATACATATATACATATTCCTCATTGCTTACTAATATAATCAAATGTATTTATTTTAATTTTGTATTTGTATTTATTAGCCCAAATGGGCTGTAGGTCTTAAAATAGGATTTTCGTCGTCCATTATAAATGGAGAATCGCTTTTCAAATTGCTGCTTCCAAATACTATCGCCCTATATTATCCTTAAAGAAATTAAATAATGAAGAATCTGCATAAATGTATGTATATTCCTCGCATTTTGGAAGACGGTATCTAGAGCCATTAAATTTTGAAGAACGTTGTCCTCCACTCAAACATGTGCACCTGGAAGCCCGAATTTTATATTTCATATTTTGTAAAGCTTTAATGAATTTTTTATTAACCAACTCAACGATCTGTAAGCGAGCAGTGGCAACACTGTACGCAAATAAAATATTTTTGTCTTCAGTGTCTGTCGGAAATTCTAAAGACATCCTGTTTTTAAATATTGTGATTTCGCTGTAGTCTGGAAGTTTATAGGACGTAAGTTCAAAGAATGTGATATCTAATGAATATTTGTAATCCATCTTACGAAGAATTAACTGAGATTGATATGATGAACTGTGGAAGGAACTGAAAAAAAATAGAAAAATATATGCCAACACTTTACACTGCTTAGGGAATTATAAACATATGCTATTACACCGCTTTTAAAACTTTTTGTCCTTTTATGTTTAATTGTATATGGCGTAAGTGCGAAGAAAATGGTACTTAATAATGAAACTACACCAGGAATGAGTGCAACAGCAAAATGGTAGCTTGCGAGCTCAACGAGAGCGTAAAAAACCTTAACAAATATTTTTGTTCGATCGATTAAATCTGAAGTCTTTCAAATTTTTTTAAATTTTATTTTGTCCTTAAAATATGCAGTTCGGCTTAAAAGGGCCGAATACATAGGAGGTCATAAAAAAGTTCGCGTTATATGAGCTCTAGTGGCCTTTCCGCTCTGCCATTCGCAAGGATATTTTAGATATTATTACTTGAAAGTACGTGCTCGAGCTTGAGAGGATTTCAAACAATATAGCTTCACGGTTACGCTTACAGTGAAAATATTTCGAAATATTTGAATGGCAGCACCCGCTTTTTTTTTCCCCTCCTGCGCAAAATGATCACTACATTGAAAAACCATAAATGGCTTTGGAACAATACGCGTATGACGAAACTACTGGCGTGATATATTTGCAAAGTCGGGCATTGTAAAAGAGCTATGAAAACGCAAGAAACAAGAAGGAAAAACTTTTATTGGAATTAAAGTTTTAATCATGTTGACCTTCACAGAATGATAACGCATTGTATACGGGAGACTGTTGATAACGATGACCAACGTAACATCGCAAGAGGAATACGCGTAATTTTACGTTTTGTAGCATTTTTCAATTCTGACATTTCTGGTGGACTTGATGTGTACACTTTATATTTTTAGATTATTATTTGACTCTGCCTTGAAACGTTGAGCACTTTGAAAACTTGTAATTCTAACAGTGTTTTCCTCTTCTTTCTTGTCTTGCCATTCATCCTTTATAATGATCGTCTTTGTAAAGGTTTTATGCCTGCAATTTTTGTTATACGTGTATCATTCCAAAGCAATTTTGTTTTCATTGCGCTGATCAATTTGCATGGGAAAATAGTGGGTGTTGACACTGGAATATTTCGAAACGTTTTCATTGTAACCGTAATTCTGAGAACAGCTCTTGTTTTAAATTATCACAATCTCAAGTGCATACCTTTAAATAACAATATCTGAAATTTCACTTCGATTGGTTGAACGAATAGGCCACTAAGGGTTCATATTACTGGAGAAGTTTTTCTATGACCATTCTGTGTTATTCGAAGACAAATTCGATTTATTTTCATAGGCTATTAGTCTCGGCCCTCTTTTTATAGGCAAGTCTTCTTCTTGCCAAAAGATAAATCCGTTCAGTTAAAATTTTTGCACTTAGAATAATTGCTTTGTTGGTAATGCATTTGTATAAGTACAACCTTTTTTCACAGATAAAAATTAATAAGAAAAGAAGCCAATTAATTGATAAGCATCTAGAGCTCTTGATGAGGATAATTTCTGTCCAAGATTGCAAACTTGATAGCAATCGAAACACCATAGTCAGGCTGAGAAAAACTTAATGACTGAGAAAATGGGAGAAGGAATTCTGTTTCAAAACTCTTTTTATATTTGAAATAACATTTTACGCATTAGAATAGTCAAAGTTTTTTTTTATTTGATTTTAGCAAAGTACGCCAAGGTTATCTGCTTAAGGGGATGGATGCCTTCGTGGAGGACTTTCTAAGGGAAGCAGACTCGTATTCACTTTACGTATAGGAAAACCACAAAAATGCACCGAACGTAACGAATTAGGCCAGCCTATTCGCCTGGATCAAACCCAGGTCGAACTATCACTGTTTAGCGACTTTACCGCACGGCTCCTAGCGAGCCCTCGGAATATGCAAGTAAAATACAATAAAAGTTTAGCGTTTAATGCATTGAACGCTAAATATTGCTTAATTTCTAAAGTAGGTTCTTCGAGTCATTCTTCAAAATCAATCCAGCATATTCTGATTCAAAAGTATTCATAATGTTATGAGAGATTTAGTTTATAGTTAAACGAATCAGTATATTTTCACTTAAATTGTATTTCAGTATAATTTGATTTAAAATACTTCATATTCATTTTTTTAATTTTATACCTAATTCAGATTGAGCATAAGGTAAACGTACATTATAAAGTGCACTGAAATGGAACTTTCAGTTTAAATTTTTTTTAAGTTACACTTAAATATGTTTTCACTGTCAAGCTCCAAATGAAGATGAACTGTTACGAACGATCAGTGACACAGTTTTCATCTTCATAACTAAAAAGACGTGCCTTCGCTTCGTCGCGTCGGTGGTTTAACGGTTAGCATAGCTGCCTTCCAAGCAGTTGACCCCGGTTCGACTCCCGGCTGACGCAGCCGTATTTTTTTTTTCGTTTGGTTTTTGAAGAAATTTGTCAAGTTATATCAGTGAAAAAGACTTATACGACATCTTAAATTTTCGGTTTTCGTAAATTATTTTTATGTTTCACCATACATGACTTGAGATTTATAATACCGAAAGTAAAAACACAAGACTGCAAGTCAATTGTCTGTACTGCCGGATAGTTGGGGATATAAACCAAATAATTAAATTGTTTATTTTTAATTCATGCTAAAAATGCTACATAAGTACCTTGAACTCAGCATTTTGGATCAAAGTTCTAAAGTTTTTATGAATATAATACTTAATCAAATAATTTATTTATATAATTTATTAATATAATATTTAATTACTATAATTTGTTAATATAATATTTAATTACTATAATTTGTTAATATAATATTTAATTAATATAATTTATTAATACAATATTTAATTAATATAATTTATCAATATTTAAAGATTTATTAATAATTTTAAACTTTTTTCCTTCTCTCCCTCGTTTTATTCACACGCTTCTCTCAATGTCTAATTTGAATCAAAATAGGAAGACGCGAAGTTAATGTTTGATCTTTTGTTTGCTTGAGTCGCATAGACGTTAGTTGTTGCTATAACCATAACTGTTCTCTTTTTTGTCTTCAAGTGAGAAGCAAAATGTACATAAATTTTCTTGATACTGTTGCGAGTAGCCAGAATCTCCAGAAACAACAACAAAAAAATTTAACCTTTGGCACAATTTGTCAGCAGATTCTAATCTTTAAAGTGCACATGACAGTGATTGTAGTAGTAGTAGAAATGAAAGAGTAGAAATGTGAAGATGTGCTTTTTTGATGTTATCATAGTATGAAAAGTACATTTAAATTCACTTGGCCTTCCTTTGAATGTTTACGAATAATGTTTAGCATTCAACCTAGATTCTAATATTATACAGCTGACTGAAATTTCGAAATAATTACTTTAGAACGCTACATTTTTAAACTAGACCTTCGAAATTAACAGTATGTAATCATTAGGTTTGTTTCCGAGTAGAAAACAAGAGAATCAACGAAGCCTTCCCCTGGATTCGAACTCCGAATTTTCCAGTCGCCAGCCAAGCGTGCTTTCCAACTACACCACGAAAGTATGTCGTAAGGAAGGAGAAAATTCCTTGCATTCTTTCCCCACTTAAAGAGCAACTGGGGAGGAGAGGACCTAGTCACCAAATTGAGCTGATGAGGAAATACCATCCGATACATTTTAAGTGTCGTATATGTCTCAGAAGTCCTCTTAATTCGATTTACAATTCTTTATCGGCACTGAACACCTTGATTCATGTTCTTTATTTAAAGGTTTTAATGGTATTGCTCAAAAATATTAACAATTTGGAAAGTTCACGTTTTGATGCCGATAACCTAGAAGATATTTTATGCTAATTGGCAGCCGAATTCCATTCCTTCTATCAGCATTAAACATTTTCTGCCATTTCAACAACAGACGCAAAAATTTAAAAAGGAATTCTACTGAATGCCTCTTTGTGTTCATAGAAACATTGATACATTTTGCTAGTTAGTAAGCTTGATTAATACGTAAACCTAATACGAATGAGGAACGAGACAGAAAGCTTTTCCCAAGTACCGCGCTATCATTAAGTCCCCTTAATGATGGAACGGGGCAAATGGGCTAAGTTTTGATAATGGATTCTAGCACGCTTCCTGGCGTGACTGCTCTTGGAAGGATTTCCGAAAGGATAGAGACGGGTCGACAGCTGCCGTTATCGAACGCTGAGCACGTGAAGGGATCCCAGAGCTTATTTTTAGCAGAAAAACCCTGGATGGAAACTTGATGTGAAATATGTTTTGTTGATATTACATGAGGCTTATAAATGCATACAAGATGATGCTAAAGAAACTCTCACGTTGAAATCCAAAGTAAAAAGAAGCGAGTTGAAATAATGGCATAGAAAATCACAGCCTGTTCAAGGTTAGGACGCTTCAGTTTTGAAGATATTAATTTATTCTACCCATCAAATATTACTGTTATGTGCGTACGGGTTCGTAATGGATTGAATGCACACAGAATAGATAATAGCTTAATTTATTTTTATGTAAATACTTTACGGGTCTGTAAGATTTCCCAAAAAAGTACTCGTTCGTCTCTTCTTAGTATGACGGAGCACAATCAGTAGTTACCACTTCAGACAACTAAGGACGTTGAACACAACGTAATGCAAAGAGTCTCAAATGCAGCTCGCAGTGTGATTTCTCAATACTCTGAACTGTCAGTATTCTGAACTAAACTGATGCTCTTCACACAGTATTCTCCCGTCTCCCGAGAAATTTACAGTACTTTCAATTTCTCGAAATTAGTAGAAGGCATACACAGTTACATAAGGATCAGACCAATCACAGTTACACAGGGATCGGACCAAAATGTCATCAAATGACTGCCAAATTTAGTGACTTTCTTGCCAAATTTGGTGACTAATTTTTGTCGTCAAACCATCGTCAGCTTGCAGCTATCTCGCCAAATTGGTGAAATAGCCATTTACCTCAATATTTAATAGACTTGGCCCTGTAATGTTGTTTTTTCGGCGATGTTTCGACCTTCGAGGGCTTTCATGTTACGTTATTCAAGAGATCCTGCAATTTACATATAATTTTACTAAAATTCTTCACTTATATACAAAATTCGTATCATTATCAAATATTCAAAATCATGAAAAGGAGCTGGCTTCACTTTGTTAAATGTAATCATTTTAATTTTCAGCAGTGTCGAAAAGATGGCAGAATATGCCAGGACCCGAACCATCAGAGCATCCAACTTACCTGGAACAGCTTTAGATAAATTTAGAGTGTTAGATTAGGTTATGGATATAACAACGCACACGAGAGCTATGCGCTTATTAATTTAGAATTCTACAGAAATTTGGGCAAAATAAGTGTTTTATTAAAATCTTTTTTTCTCAGTTTTATTCATATTGCCTCAGAGAAAATATAGATTACAAATCTTTCACAACGCAACTTTTTCTATAAGCGTTGTTTTGTTGTTATGTGTGCTTGTTTGAAAATGAAATTAAACATTCGAGCGTCACAAACATAGCAGTCCCGTATACAAAATTTCAACGTTCTTCGACAAGTCGTTTATGAGTTATGCGACGTACCTACGTACTACCAACGATTGTAAAAATGAAGGCCAGTTAAGCACGTTTAAGCCGGGTAAGGGATGGGTGAGTATATATTACCACCACTTGATTCACTTGATATATATATATATACCCACCCATCCCTTACCCGGCTCAAAAGTCCTTAACCGGCCTTTATTT
>KK119233.1:309742-323377 GCA_000611955.2 Stegodyphus mimosarum | reverse complement strand
ATACCTAAATTTTTATTTGAAAATTAATGTTAGTAGTAACCGGGCGTTTACATGCGGCGGAAGTAACGTCACAGAAAAGAGATGTGACAATCGGAAGTGTCATAGATACGTTTGAATGGCGTCATGCATGATAGTTTTATCTTTTTGTGGTAACGGCAATTTTTTTCAAAGTTTCATTTTCTGACAATGACGACTTTTTTCCTTTTTCGCAATTTTCCTTCAGTATTTTTAATTATTTAATACGTCATTATTTCGTCTGTTACTATTTGTAATTATTTATTCTGGTCTTATTTTGAGTATCTCATAATTTAATTTGCCATTACTTTTTAATTGATTCTCTTATTTATAGAAAAAGCCGAAAATGACTTTTCAAAGAACAAAAATATACGCTTTTCTGAAAATGTGGATGAGTATCGTAAACAGTGGCATCTCGTAGCTAAAATTAGTGGGTGTGCTGTTCCAAAAAAATTTAACCTTTGTTTTAAACCTGTGTAAAGGGAAACAAACATATATAAAAAGAAAATTTATTTTGAAACTTCCATGAAATTTTACAAAAGAAAAATTAAACATTTCTTAATTACTTTAACTTAAATTGTTACAGTTCAAACTTTACCTATTCATTTAAAAATGAAATCCATTCTTCTTGTTTTAATTTGCACGAACAGATCAATAATTTTCTCCTTGATCTCTGGATGACAACTGAGGAAATTTTTCTATATTGAAAGCATTGCAAGCGCATGAAAACGAAAGCTCTTGAAGTTCACTTACAGTCACAGAATTTATTACTTGAGGATGCAAGGACATGGCTAAAGTTTTCTGTAAAATAAAAGAACCGAAAAAAAATGAATCAAATAGAATAGCTGAAAAATAATCTAACCAAGAATATGGTGTATGATTTTTAAACACAGCACACGAGGAGTAAAAGAAAGAACCAGCTCCCAACGATGCTCCGGATTCGGCACTGTAAAAGCGACAGTGCTCTCTCCCTCTCAGCCTCGTACGCTGCTTCCTAAGAGCGCATGCGCAGAACAGCCAAATACCACACGCGTGGAGTAAGAAAGAATCACGTTTCCAGATTTTCGGCACTGCAAGATCGACAGTGCTGTTTTATCTCCCTGGCTCGAGTGCTGCTTTCTGTGCGCGCTTGCGCAGAACAGCCTTGTGAAGCGCAGTTCCATACAAAAACTTTCGTACCTTTTTCATAAACTGGAGGATGGCTACTGGCATTAAGTTTAAGAATTATATATTGTAGAAGTATAAAGAAAGAATTAAAGAAAAAAGGGCTCATTATATTAAATATTAAAAATAATAATAAGTGAAAACAGGGGGTGCTGCAGTTCCACAGTGCTTATCACGAGCCGCCACTGATCGTAAACAAACAATTCCTCTACTGTGCACTGTAGAAAAGCATGGATTAAAAAGCATTTTTAATTCGAATTATGACTCTCTTTTAATAGCTATAGCTTGATGTTGAATTCTTTGTATTAAAACTGCCCCGTAAATTCCATATCTTCCCTTGCATGCTAAGTCTATTTAATATACATTAACACCAGGACTTGGTGTCCCATACTTCGGGATTCAAAAAAGTTACTGCGTAGAAAAGAATTCTCGTGCGAAGGAATAATTTACAACCCGCAGAGTAGCGCACGATGAAAAACGGAGGTTTTTCAATCTCACCTGTTGTTACCATAGTTACGAACCACCACCAGTTACGGGTTTGTAGGTGCGTTTAGCAGCCACGTGATATCGACATGCAAATCATTTTACTGCCACGCGGCTTACTTCGCGTTGAGGAAGGGTTGGGATACTTTTTTTATTGCTCTTTATAGCCGCAAATATGTTTGTTCAAGGGTGGCAGTAAAACCGTGGAGTTTCGGATAAATCATTTCGCATTGTCACAGAGAGTGGTTTTACCGCATGCAACAACAATAAAGTGCCTTTTTATATTATTATTTTTATTGTAAAAAAACGCGCAACCGCTGCGAAAAACATGACAGACGAAAAACAACTTTCTGGAGTAAAAGCTTTTTTGATACTTCCTAGTGCTATATTTCTCGGAATTAACTGCAAAAGTATACAAACAAGTGTAATAGCAAAAAGAAAGTTAACCTAGATTTTAATCTTTATTCTTTTTTCTGAACCGTTATTCTGTAACATTCGAAAGTGAGGCATAGGAAACAACTTACAAATCTTTAGAAATATTAACCCTTTGCTCTCGAGATGTGACTTTTGAACATCACTTGATTGGATGCGATAACTCGAGACGTGACTTTCGATCATCTATCGCTTTGACACGGTGTTTATTTAGATTTGGTTTGGGCAATATCGCTTCATAAGTGTCTTCAACAGTACATGCAGATAAAATAACTGTCAATCTTTCATCTTAAATAAGTTTTTACCTCCTTGTACGAAGTAAAAAGGAAGTATTGTAATCGCGAAAAATTTCGGGTATCATATTTCAACAAAAATGTCTATTTTGACGGCTGTCGAAATGCACTTTAAGGATGTTTTTGAGCGACATTCGTACGTAAGAACAGAATAAAGGACTCTTCCCCCCAAAACAAAATATAAAACTGATTTAAAATGGATTGTGAAGAGATTTTTTCGTGGCGTCTGTGCGTACGTACGTACGTATGTATGTATGTATCTCTCATAACTCAAAAACGAGTAGCCTCAGAACGTTGAAATTTTGTATATAGGACTGCTATAATATGTAGATGTGCACCTCCTATTTTGGTTGCAATCGGCCGCACCAAAAGTATATAAATTTATGCATATATATATATATATATATCCACTCTGTTGCTCAGCTCAGTGAGCTCGGTTTTTTTATACTTATATGTTGGTAAATTAATGATTAGGCTTAGCGCGCTTTTTGCTTTAAAAATGATTGAATTATGTTGTTCTTATCTTCCGCTTAACGTTTTTATGCCTTTAGTAAATCAGTATTTAAGATTTGTAGAATTATCAACAATTTAAAAGTTATTTAAGTGAGGCTAAGCCTAATCATTTTTCTCATGGCGGACGTATTTGTTTACATTTGAAACTCAGGAGAGTATTGGATTTGTTGCCAATCTGGAGAAACTAAGCTCCGCAATAACAAAGATAACGCCTTCTTTTATTATTGCGAATTAAATCATGCTTAATCCATTCTGGAATTTATTCGAGGAAATAAGTGTTTAAGATTAACTTCGTAATTTTTAATATGGATATTTTGAGTTTTTATGTATTTTTGCCTTGTCGCGAAGTGAAAACTGAATTAATTGAATGAGAAATATTGAATCGTCTGTGAAAAATTGTTCTTTTTTCTTTTCTTCTTGTTGTTGTTTGTCTGTTTAATTTCTTTTACACATCGTTTTAGATTTGTTATAATCTTTGAACAGAATATGTGACAACGATTAGGTAATTCTACAGATGATATACACAATTTTTGTGAATTCTGATGAGTTATAAAATGAATGACATATAAGGCTGTTAAGTGAAGCTAGCGCCAGAGTGTCGCTGTGGTAAAAAAAAATATAGTGAATTTTAAAGAGTGCATTTATTCTACACAGTCCAGTCACATTAATGTGACCACCACGTACTTTCCATGTCAGAGTTAAATAACCAATCACAGAAGGCAGGTGGCAGCACAGTGCAGTTGAGCGTATATAAAGGGTGTATGAGGGCTTCGGAAAACATTTCAATCGTTGGCGTAATGCAGAAACGAAGCGATTTATCCGACTTTCAAAAGAGCATGATCATTGGCTTTCGGGCCAAGGGTGGAAGCATTTCCGAAACGGCTGAGTTTGTGAACTGTTCGCGTGCCGCCGTGGTAAAAGTGTACCGTGCATGGCAAAATGGGACTGTCCAAAATCAGCGACGTGGCAAATGTGGTGCACCACGGGCCATAGATGACAGAGGCGAACGACGGTTGCGGAGATGCGTTCGGGCAGATAGACGGGCTACCGTTGAGCAACTGACCACCAAAATGAACCAAGGGGCTACCAAAAGTGTCTCCCAAAGTACTATTCAGCGAACATTGCTGCGTCTGGGCCTCCGAAGCAGACGCCTGGTTCGTGCACCTATGCTGACTGCTGTTCATCGACGGCGAAGGCTAGAATTTGCACGCCAGTACAGCAGCTGGACGTCCACTGAGTGGCGACAGGTTGCGTTTTCGGATGAATCGCGTTTTATGCTCCATCGGACAGATGGACGTTGGCGTATAAGGCGTGAAACCTCTGAAAGGAACCACCCTGCAACCATTGCCGGAACGGTCCAAGCTGGAGGCGGGAGCATTATGGTCTGGGGAATGTTTTCCTGGCATTCTCTAGGTTCACTGATCATTGTGGAAGGCACAATGGATCAATACAAGTACGCATCTGTCCTTGCGGACCATGTTCACCCCTACATGCGCATTGTTTTTCCTCAGGATGATGGCATCTTCCAGCAGGACAATGCGAGGTGCCATACAGCTGCCAGTGTACGTGCGTGGTTCGAAGAGCACCAGGATGAGTTTACCGTCCTTCCCTGGCAAACTCAACTGACTCAACTGGCCAGCAAACTCAACTGACTTAAACCCAATCGAGCATCTGTGGGACCATCTCGATCGAGTTGTTCGCGCCATGGATCCTCAACCGCGTAATCTAGCGCAGCTGGCCACGGCATTAGAGTCGGCATGGCTCAACATCCCAGAGAACACCTTCAGGGACCTATGTGACTCTCTTCCTGCACGTCTCGCAGCAGTCCGCTCTGCGAAAGGTGGTTATTCTGGCTTTTGACAGATGGTCACATTAATGTGACTGGACTGTGTATTATGGTTTATGCGCTATCATTTATTCTATAAACATAAAAGAATCATTAAGTTTCTGAGAAACCATTGTAAGTAAAAAATTCAACAAATATGCGCAAAGTCGTCTCAAGTTGCTATTCGCCCATGCGAAAGGCCTCGCGTGCAAAGGCTTCATATACCAGAGGTGGGCCGCTTCCAGATGCGGTCCTTCTAAATGTTTAATTCGGCCCGTTATGAAATCTTTTGCAAAGATATTTCCATTTCTTTCCTGCCTGATTTTGTACGTAAACTACCAAAATCATCAGTATGAGTGGGCATCGATTGTTACAGTGTTATGCACGTAAATAATCATGACTATACTAACGATCAACCTAAGCTGAGTGCAGTAGATATGCTTAAAAGCATGCGCACTCGCCGAAAAGCATAATCCTATCATTTCTATGAGCTTTAATTTATAAATTAAGCAATAAACTATGAATATTTTTAAGATAAAAAGATTGGTGAGAAAAGGAAACTTGGTTAAAGAATATTTGACCTCTAAATTTTTACTTAAAAAAGAAACTATATATATGTCAGTCATTTGATGGCCATTAAGAACAGATCCCTTTTACAACGTATATGAATTTTAAAAAAATTACAATTATATTAATCGTAGTTGTGCTTTTTTGAGTTTTTCTCGGGAGGGTGTTTATCTCGCCTTCCCAATCGAATCCTGCAAACAACAGGGACAGTGAAAAAAAAAATCCTGGCCCTCACCGTGTGATGTACTAAAAAAGACTTTTTTTGAACAGCGGTTAAAAGTATCTGCCCACCGCTGATCTAGATGTTGAATGTTAATTTAAGTTCGAATTAATTTACATTTAAAAATTCATATTTATTTAGGTGGTCTTTATTTGCAACCTTTATGATGTGTAGAAATGAAGTGGATCCATAATCAGAAATCAGAAAATTTTAAAAAGCAAAGATGAGTTAATAATTATTTTACCCTAAATAAGAAATTAATTCTAATGCAGTAGTTATTTTTTTTTCTATCTTTTAATGCCCTAGGTTACTAAAGTTTATTTTATGAAAATGTTTATTTTGTTATCAGGAAGTTTTATGTGTATCCAGTACATATAACAAATTCACATACTTTATAATGCTTCTCAATTGTAATAAAATACCTTCAAAGCAGGTTAAAACATTCTAAAATTATTCTATCGTAGATCATGTAAATAAAAAATTTTTATTGCTAAAAATAATTTTTTATTTATTTTTTATTTATTTAGTATTTCTATTATTAAATCATGAAGAATCTGTATGTATGTATTGCATGTATGCATGCATGCATATTCTTCACATTACATGAAAACGGCGAAATTTAGAACCACCACATTTTCAACACACTCGAATATTTTAACTTCGAACCCCGAATTTGGAAATCGTTTTTAATTTATTTCATACTTTGTGCTAAGTTAAAATTTTGATTGACAGACTCGGCGATTTGAAAGCGAGAAGTAGTTGTAACACTGTTCCAAATAAAACATTTCTATCTCCAACTCGACAGATTCTTGTCATTCGAAAAAAAATGTAGCATAGTTTTCCTTCAATTTTTCACAAATTCAGTTATTTGAAAGCACCTCATATAGAATACTATTATCTTCAAGCATCAGCATGTTGCCATTCAATAAAGCGTAGAATATTTAATTTTCGAATTTAATCTTTCTGTTATCGAGCAGAAAACCAAACGACTGAAAAGCAATAAAAATATTTTTGATAATTTTCAATCTTATTTAAATGAAAATGCATTTAAGTTACAAGATTCTTAATATGAAATGTTTAATATTTTTATGAAAAGTCACTAGCTGAATTATTTAAAACCACTATTAGTCCAAAGCGGCAAATTTGCTCAGGACTATTAATATACTTTTGGCATTTTGCGTTGATTCACTAAAAGCGTTGTTTAACTTTTCAAATTGTTTCCACCAAATATTATCGCCCTATTTTACATTTAAAGATATTAAATAATGACGAATCTGCATAAATGTATGTATGTTTCTCGCATTGTGGTAAAACAACGGTATCTAGAGCCATCCAATTTTAAATATTCAACGTTTCCACCCGAATATGGGCATCTGGAAGCCCAAATTTGAAATTTGGAATTTGTTTTAATATTGATTTCATATTTTCTAAAACTTTAGCGAATTAACAAATTCAACGATTTCAAAGCAAGCAAAGGCAACGTTGTACAGAAAAAACATTTTTATCTTCATCCCGCGAGACTGTGTATCGAAAATTCCAAAGATATGTTCATTTTAAAATTATTTTGCGATATTGCTCTTGAACTGAATTTTAGGTTTAAGTGCGAAGAACATGATATTTAATATATAAAGGTAAAACACAAAATGTTAAAAAAAAACGCCCCTTTGGCCGTAATTTAAAATCTGAAACCTATCAGATTTTTCTCTTTCTTTTTTTTTTTTTTTTTTTTATTAATTAGTCCAAAGGGATTGCCCCGAAAGACTGTTGCTTTCGGTTTGCTATTTTGCGTCGGAAACATTAAAAGTCTGAATCACTTTTCAAACTGTTGCCACCAAATCTTGCAGCCCTGTATTATACTTAAATGCTGAAATTAAATAATGAAGAATTTGCATAAATGTATACATGTTTCTCGCATTGTGATAAAACAACGGTATTTAGAGCCATCCAGTAGTCAATATTGAACGTTTCCACCCCAATATGGGCATCCGTAAGCTCAAATTTGGAATTTGGAATTTGTTTTATTATCTATTTCATATTTTTTAAAACTTAAAACGAATTTTTGATGAACAAACTCAACGATTTAAAAGCGAGCAATGGCAACACTCTACGGGGAGGAAAACTTTTTCATCTAAAGCATACGGACCTGTGTATCGGAAATTCTAAAGATATGCTCATTTTAAAATTATTTTGCGATATTGCTGTTGAACTGAATTGTGCGGTTTAAGTGCGAAGAACATGATATTTAATAAATAAAGGTAACACACAAAACGATAAAAAATGCCCCTTTGGACTTAATTCAAAATCTGAATAAATAAAGGTAACGCACAAAATGCTAAAAAAACGCCCCTTTGCACGTAATTTAAAATCTGAAACCTTTCAGATTTTTTTTTTATTTGACAACACTTTTAAGCAGCTAGATTTTAAAGAAGTAATACAACGAGTATAAACAAAGGTATGGCAACCCTTAACACTCCGTCGGGAATTCTAAAGATGTGCTGTTTTTCTATATTTTTTCTTGAATTTTATGTGTCTGAATGTTTTGCCACTCCGCCAAGTGTAAGGATGTTTAAGTTTAATAAAAAAATTCAGTAATTTAAGACAAACGTTTTGGCACTGCCTGAAATAAAATATTTTTACCTTCCAAGCGCCAGCTTATTTCCATTCGGCAAAATGTAAAGTATATAACTTTTCTTTCAACTTTTATCTACCTAATTACTGATTAATAACCTAAAGGATTTAAATGTAATGAAAGCAATTCTTCATCAATGCTATTATTAATTACAAGCTTGATCAGTAAAATTACACTAGCTGAAGTAATTTAAAATGATATATATTTTTTCTTTCTTTATAATAACTATTTTAGGCGACAGGCCACGTTAAGTGTCTAATCGTAAAAATAAATTAAGTTTACAACTAATAATAAAAATAAATAATAATAAAAATAGAGATTATCGTTTTGCTTCGATAGGAGTGGACGGTAAGCAGACGATTATAGCTGTATCAAATGATTAAATTTATTGACCTCTGTGAAGTGTGATCCCTTCCAAAATCAGTAGCCAGATTAGCCGCCATTGTTGGAGATCACCGCTGCCACACGCCTCGGCATTGATTCAAAGAGACTTTGGATGTTCACCAAGCAACACACCAAGCAGCTTCCACACGTTGCAAAAGTTGATCCGGTGTGGCAGCTTGGGATGTAATCTGGGTCAATCGTTCAGCAACCATTTACCACTTTTCTATCGGCGAAAGATGCAGAAAACGAGCCGGCCAGGGAAGCAATTTAATCTGGCGATTGACGAAGAACCCTTGGACAATGCTTGCCACGTGTGGTCGCGCCTTATCCTGTTGAAATATGGACGTGGGCAAGCCCTGAAGGTAAGAAAGGACAACTGGCTCCAACACCTCGGAGATGTAGCGCTGGCTGTTTAAAGTACCGGCAATGCGTACTGGAGGAGTGCGAGAGTGATATCCAATACCGCCTCGTACCATAATACCCTGTGCAAGACCAGTGTGGCAGTGCATAACGCAGCTGTTCAGTATCCCCTCTCCACGGTGTCTCCAAACTCGAATCCGACCATCGTTGTGTTGCAGATAGAAGCGTGCCTAGTCAGTAAAGATAATTTCATTCCATTCTGCCGTCCACATCCTTCTTCCATCGCACCATTGACGGTGGAGACGTCTGTGGTTCTGCATCAAGGGTAGACGAAGCAATGGGCGTATTGCTGTCGGACCACTCTACTGTAAACGGCGTCGAATGGTATGCGCAGATACTGGATGGTGCGTTAGAGACAATGAGCTGAGCTATGGTCCGTGATATGACTGAGAGATCCGTCATTGCCATGCGCACAATGTTCCTGTCATCACGTGAAGTGGTGCACTGAGGTGGATGCGATCGAACACGTCGGTCCGTCGTGCCCTTCTACATCCAACGGTCACATATCCGCATTGCAATTGTTTGGTTTCGTCCAACACGACTACCGATTGCCCTGAAAGTTAATCCACACTCTCGGTAGGCCACTATCCTTCCTCTTTCGAACTCGGATACTTCATCCAACGATGATCGCTGTTTACTGTGAGGCATAATTGATCGTTTTTTGTTTTTTGAAAAAAACCACAAGAAAAACACAATTGCCGAACTTGAAATCGTCGAAAACTCCAAGCCTTAAATAGCGCTTTGAAGTGGCACCACAGGCGCGCGTGATGTGCGTCTGCGCTGAAATTCTAATCATTTGCATATCTCACCTCCGCTAATGCATGTTGTAAATTTCATGTAATTTGCATGCTTCCTTCAGGGTGTTGCATTTACGGTGGCCAGCAGTGTATATATGCTTTTGGTGCTGCTGATTACAACAAAAAAGTAACATGGGTGCAATTAGATTTAGCTGCCTCATATATAAAATTTCAACGCTGTACGGCAAACGAGGTACATAGGTACGCACAGATGTCCCTCAAAAACTTCCCTTTGAATCTATTTTAAATCCGTTTGACAATCAGTTTTGTAAAAACGAGTTATTTATTCTGTCCGTACGTACAGATATCACGCAAAAAAAAAGTCAAAATTAATTCGAGAGCTGTCAAAATGGATATTTCCGTTGAAATGTGATACCGGAAATTTTTCTCGATTACAATATTTCCTTACTTCGGAAAGAAAGTAGAAAGAGCGATTTCTAAAATTAATAGAAGACGATGCGACGGCTGTCGAACGACGTAACTTTCCGTTTATGAGGTACCATTACATAATACACCAAAAACATTCATGCAGAAATGTTTTAAAAATAGATCATGTTAACCATATGGGTATCAAGAGTGTGTATTATATAAGGGACCGGGGACTGAAACATTACCAATTAGGGGAATTTCTCAAAAGTGTGGATGCCGAATATTTCGATATTGTATACTTTACAGAGGTAATGTGGCTCAGTCAAAGCCAAATATTGAAAAGATTTTATAACGGACTTAATTGAATCAAATCGTTTCTGATATCGAGAGCAAAACCTGTGCCATAACTTGACGCTGTCAAATGGTTTAGAGATTCATAATTTTTGGTAGATATGACTGCTAATTCAAATAACTTAAATTTGCGTCTTAAGCAAAAAACAACTTATTAGTAAAGTATATCAAACCATTAACGAGTGAATTCGTAAATAATTACGAAATTTCTTTTAAAAAAAAAAAAAAAAAAAAAAAAAAAAAAAAAAAAAAAGAAGAAGAAGAAAAAAAGAATACTTTAATAATACATTTTTTTCAAATTTTCTTATTTGTTACTATCTGTTATTATTATTACCATTCTAAACAGCTCAAGACTTAATATAAATTCCACATCACCTTAAATTACAAAAAATGACACAAATATAAAACAGATTATATTTAAAAATATGCGTATTTACTTGAGAAATAAAAATAAATTGACATTAAATAAATAATAATAAATTGACAACTAAACCACTGCAAACGCTTTCAATGTTTGCAATGTCAAATGTTTACTCAAATGTTTACGTTTGTTAGCGCAGCAAAAAAAAATTAGATATACGTAATTTCAGATTGAAACCTAGGGTTGAAGGTTTTACGGAAGCCAGGCACGTTGATTGGTCATTTTAATTTAAAGCATTATTTGATTCGTTAGAGAATCCAGCCTTACTTATTAAAAAGTATTTCATTTAAAATTACCTTGGAGTAAGTTCATTCTTACTAAGAATTTTCAAATACACATAGCCACGTGCTGTGATTTTACAACGCGTGTGAACTTGCTTTCACTGTCGAGCTCGGATGAGGATGAACTGTGCTGCGAGCGGTCAGTGATACAGTTTTGATCTTCAAAAAGCTAAAGATGGAATGCGCTTCTGAAGCGTCGGTGGTATAACGGTTAGCATAGCTGCCTTCCAAGCAGTTGACCCAGGTTCGACTCCCGGCCGACGCAGTCGTACATTTTTGCTGTTCAAATAAATTTTAATTTTTAATTGACATGTTCAAGCTTGGTTTTTGTTTATTTTGTTTTTTATTAATTATTATTTTTTTTATTATTATTATTATTTTACGCCGTCGCTGAGCTCGCAGTATACCAGTCTACGGTTAAACTCCGCCCTGTTAATCCATTTCTTTTTGTCATTTTAGCTTTATTCTTAAGCATCGTTTTCTTCGCACTTCTGCCATGCTTAATTCAACAGCAAAATAAATATTAATAAAAATTACTCTTATCAAAAGAAGTATATCAGAACGCTGGAATTTTCCTCAGAGGTACACAATATTAAGCAAAATAATCAGTAGTTATACTTCAGACTACTAAACGCGTTAAAATACAACGCAATGCAAAGCGTATCTTAAGCTAACTCAGAGTTCTTGTTTCACGCGAAAATAGCAATTAGCAATAGCAGTAACTAAGCAACTGAAGTGACACGCTGTTTGACGACTTTTTATAGTTTTCAACCGATCGCGAGAAATTTCTAGTAATTTCTGCTTCTCAAGATTTCTGGAAAGCAATAATGGGATATAATTACGGTTACAGCTAACATGTTGGTCAATTACATTTATTCAATTTCAATACAAATTAGCGAGATAGCCATTTATTCGATGTTGAATGCTCGTGCTCCTGTATTTTTACTTTTACGGCATAGCTTTCTCTTAAAATTTGTCTCGCGCTGCATTGCACGGGGAAATACGACAATTTTAATTAAAATTCTATTGAAATTATTTATCTAAATACAAATTAATTAATTATACTATATTTCTTAAAACACTTTGTTATGGTAGCTTTATAAATTCAGAAAAATAACCCATCCAGTGATTTATAATTTTCAAATGAAAATGTTGAAATATCCATTTTTTATAAATAGGAATTAACACTGAAACTCTATTAAAGGCTTTATATTAATTTTAAAGTTTTCTTGAAATCTGTTATTTTCTCTTTAGAGAAGCAAAATCGACAATAATATTTAATATAATCAACTCGTTTTACTTTATTCATGTTCTGTAGAAAAAACAGTTTTATTTGAAAGTTTTATTTAAAAAAAAAATTTTTTTTTAAAATCTGGGTAAGGTTTTGCTTATTCTTTTATTAATTTAAGTTCGCTGAAGCTAGTTTTCCCTAATAATAATAACTGAAAAGTTTAAAAACCTTATTAACGCAAAATTAACAAAGAAACACCCTTGCGTTTGGCATAGATTTTAGTCAAGATTCTACCGATTTCGAAGGAAAACCGTTGCACGAGCAAAAAAAAACCTGATGAAATGGGACCTGTACCCCAAATCGAGTGCCCTCGAAATCGATAGAGTTTTGATTAAAATTTACACCAAGCACAAGGGTGTTTCTTTTCTAATTTAGCGTTTTATTTTTACGTGTTTTTTTCTTGTCTTCATTATCAACATATTTTCTAATTCCGATGAGCAGTCTCCCCTTCTACTGATTCACCTGAAGCAAGTGCCTCACTTGTACCGTTTCTGGTTGTTCGTTTAGTTGAATATAGAAAAGCATACGAAGGCTATCTGCATAAGGTGCATCCATTTCAGATGCCTTCGTGAAGGAAATTTTAAGGAAATTGGTTTCGAAATTGGTTGTTTTCGGCTTTATATACATATGTTTAGCAGTCTTATCCATTTAAATGGTCATATAGCAAAATCCCCCGAAAAGCACTTGCTATTACTAATATTTTATTAACTGTGATTTTAAAGTTAATATATTAATTTTAGTATGTAGAAAAATAACCTGACACCACATGACTTCCTTTTACAGCCTATTAGATTACGCACATGTTTTTTTGCACTTCATTTAACCTTATTTCATTGAATTATTCTAACTTAATCGATCCTCCGAGGCAAGTTAAAAATTATATCAAAAATTGCAACTTTTGAAATTAAATATCCCGGCCAATTTTTGGCATCTAGAAGTCAAACTTCTCATATTTTATTTTTCATAATGAACATAACACTTCCAAATATAAATATAGGAAACAGGATACATTTAAAGTTAGAGTTTGTTATTTATTCAAAATTAATTTTAAGTTTGACATTGTCAAAACATGAATATTTTCGTCATTTAAAACACTTTTGTAAGTGGAAGCGTATGACAATGACCAAGAAATGCGAAAATAAAGGCCGGGTTAGGAATTTTAAGCCGAGTAAGGGGGGTG
>KK119233.1:292804-309666 GCA_000611955.2 Stegodyphus mimosarum | reverse complement strand
ACGATTCCTTCTTGGTGTTGCAATTTTCACAAACGTGAGTGTATGTATTCTTTTGGAATTGCCGATTGCAATAAAAAAGGGAGATGCACAACTAGATGTTATGAAAGTTCTCTATACAAAATTTCAACGTTCTATGGCTAATCGCACATACATACATACATGCGAACGTACGTGCAGATGTTATGAAGAAATCCACTTTAAATCTATTTTCTAATCCGATTTCGAAAAACCAGGCCTATAGTCTGTCCGTACATACGGACGTTGCGTGAAGAATTCGTCCGAATGGATTCAGGAACGGATAAAATAGATATTTTTGTTGAATGTGATACCCGAAATTTTCTTCGATTACATGAATTTCTTTACTTCGTAGAAGGAAGTAAAAACCCAGCCTTAAAATACTCAAATATGGAATTTGTGCCTTAATATTGTCATTTCCCATCAGGGCTATTCACCCTTTTGTTGCCACACTGTATTCTCTAAATGCTTTGTGAATACTCGGATCCAGCGTGTAAATACGTTACAAACTTAAGCTATGGACATATACAGTGAACCCTTTCTAAAACGACCACTCATGACATCTGATGGTTTTGGCTAGCTGGATCCGTTAAATTGCGTTATCTGGATTTGCTGGAATCATTATATATATTTTCTTTTTAGGCAGCTTAGCTGTGCTAGCTGTTAGTATAAGTAAACCATTTTTATATCTAATATGAAATGGATTCTTGTTTTGGATGCTGATTTAATTTATATAAATGGAATTTATTCCCAAAATTAAACTGCTAAAGTATATTGCTGTTAATTATGATATGAATTATTCCTCTTTCCTACGTTTTACTTAAGTTGCTTTGATCGTGATTGGGTGTTATCGTAGACGTCATCGAGTTATTAACCTGGTTTATTGAGAATCTGCTGTGAATTATATAATAAATGATTAAAATTTTTAAGAAATGTAAAGAAATAGATAATAATTAGTATATTAAGTTAAATTAATGACAAATAATCAAATAATAAATCAAAATACAGAAGCCTATCTTATTTAAAGCACCTGCTGGAATTGTCCCGCCGCTGAGAAATACCGAAGTCGGGCTCTGGCTGAGTTTTAATCAAGGCACTCTCTCGGCTGCTGAGCGACGGAATACGTGCCGAGAGGAGAAGAGGCCTTAGTTTCTAGTACCATTGAAAGCCAAGGTTTTAAAGAAGTCCTTCACTAAATTAGAACCTTCGGCAGGTAGAGGGGGTCATCTGTATGGTGACTGTTTATCTAGGCGACACGTTCCATGCCAGCCAGAAGAGGTGATGTAAAGGGCATACTAGCCTAGCTTACATTCTCTTCTCTATAAAGCTCTAAGGAGAGATATTGCGATACCAGGCAGCACCCTAGGATAAAGTTATCTGAAGCTATATTTAAACTTCTCGTCGCAACCCTCTCTTGTCGACGATCTTTTCGGAAAATCCCCTTAATTTTTTGAGAATATAAATAAACAGTTGTACTGGATGTCATCTCTCTCATATAACTTCCATAGAAGACCAAAACCATCAGATGTCATGAGTGGTCGTTTTAGAAAGGGTTCACTGTATATCTCCATAGCTTAAGTTTGTAACGTATTTACACGCTGGATCCGAGTATTCGCCAAACCTCTTCACAAAGCATTTAGAGAATACAGTGTGGCAACAAAAGGGTGAATAGCCCTGATGGGAAATGACAATATTAAGGCACAAATTCCACATTTGAGTGTTTCAAGGCTAGTTTTTTACTTCCTTCTACGAAGCAAAGACAGTCATGTAATCGAAGAAAATTTCAGGTATCACATTAAAAAAAAATATCTATTTTAACCGTTCCTGAATCCATTCGGACGAATTTTTCACGCAACGTCCGTATGTACGGACAGACTATAGGCCTGGTTTTTCGAAATCGGATTAGGAAATAGATTTAAAGTGGATTTCTTCATAACATCTGCACGTACGTCCGCATGTATGTATGTATGTGCGATTTTACCTCGCGTAATTCGGAAACGATTAGCCATGGGACGTTGAAATTTTTTATACAGAGCTTCCATAACATCTAGTTGTGCATCTCCCTTTTTTATTGCAATCGGCAATTCCAAAAAAATACATACACTCACGTTTGTGAAAATTGCAACACCAAGAAGGAATCGTCATAATTGAATGCAATTTAATACACAGTTGAGTGGTAGTGGTACAAATAAATGATTAAATGTTCAAAGCAAACAAACAAGAACAAGAGATCAGAATCAGTATTTTGTGTGGCCACCACGCGCCGCAATAAGTGCTGCTACACGACGTGGCATGGAGTCAAACAAAGTTTGAATGTCTGACTGAGGAAGAGCATTCCATATCGTTTGTACGCGTACCCAAAGTTCGTCTGCAGACGCAACAGGACGAGGATCACGAGCAAGACGCCGACCAATGACATCCCACACATGTTCAATTGGCGACATATCCGGGGAACACGCAGGCCAAGGAAGAAGCTGTACCTGCTGCGCTGCAAAGAAGGATTTAACAATCCGAGCAGTATGAGGGCGGGCATTGTCCTGTTGAAATACAGCGCCTGGCAAGCTTTGAAGGAAGGGAACAGCTTCGGGCTGTAGAACTTCACGGATATACCGGTTGCTGTTCAGATTGCCCACAATTCGTAGCAATTGAGATCGTCTATGATATGCTATGGCGCCCCAGACCATAACTCCGGGTGTTCGTCCACTGTGGCGTTCGATAATGCACTCCGGAAGGTGGCGTTCACCGGCATAGCGTCTGACACGAATGCGGCCATCATGGTACCACAAATTAAAGCGGGATTCGTCAGAAAACACGACATGCTGCCAATCAGCACGCCAGTCTCTATGCTGATTGGCCCATTGTAGCCGCAGGCGGCGATGGTCGTGCGTTAGGGGGATCCTGTATAAAGGAGTCCGTGCGCGCAGTCCACACTGCAGCAGACGTCTACGAATTGATGAAGCACACAATGAAACACCTGTAGCTATTGACCACAGTGCTGCCAATTGTCTAGAGGAAGCTGTACGGTCCGTCCGCGCCATGCGGACCAGGTGTCTATCATCGCGAGCTGACGTCACATTTCGGGGTCCACTCCCGGATTTCCGAGTTGTCCGACACTCGTCCGTCCACTGCTTCCAAACGCGCATCACTGTGCTGCTGTTACGCTGCACACGAGAGGCTACTGCACGATACGACAATCCAGCTTCACGAAGGCCGATGATTCTCCCTCGTTCAAACTCTGTAAGTTGTTCAAATCTCGCTCTCTTTCGTCGACGAGGCATAAGTACAGATTGAGTTAACGTTTACCACTAGCAGATAACCACCGATAACCATACACGCCTCGCTACAGCCGTCTATTTATTCGGATCCATCAGCCGTTCAGAGGGCTCTGCTCAGCATACGCATGTGCTACGGATTTGCAATTCTAATCATTTGCATATCATGCGCTACTTTGCATTTCCTGAAAATTTCAGCTCACTCGCGTAAGTCTTTCATGGTGTTGCAATTTTCACAAACGTGAGTGTATATATATATATATACCACCCCTGTTACTCGGCTTAAAATTCCTAACCAGGCCTTTATTTTCGCAGTTCTTGGTCATTGTCATATGCTTCCACTCACAAAAGTGTTTTAAATGACGAAAATATTCATGTTTTGGCAATGTCAAACTTAAAATTAATTTTGAATAAATAACAAATTCTAACTTTAAATGTATCCTGTTTCCTATATTTTTATTTCATTATGAAAAATAAAATATGAGAAGTTTGATTCCTAGACGCCAAAAATTGGCCGGGATATTTAATTTCAAAAGTTGCAATTTTTGATATCATTTTCAACTTGCCTCGGAGGATCGATTAAGTTAGAATAATTCAATGAAATAAGGTTAAATGAAGTGCAAAAAAAAATCTGCGTAATCTAATAGGCTGTAAAAGGAAGTCATGTGGTGTCAGGTTATTTTTCTACGTACTAAAATTAGTATATTAATGTTAAAATCACAGTTAATAAAATATTAGTAATAGCAAGTGCTTTTCGGAGGATTTTGCTATATGACCATTTAAATGGATAAGACTGCTACACATATGTACATAAAGTCGAAAACAACCAATTTCGAAACCAATTTTCCTTAGAAATTCCTTCACGAAGGCATCTGAAATGAATGCACCTTATGCAGATAGCCTTCGTATGCTTTTCTATATTCAACTAAACGAACAACCAGAAACGGTACAAGTGAGGCACTTGCTTCAGGTGAATCAGTAGAAGGGGAGACTGCTCATCGGAATTAGAAAATATGTTGATAATGAAGACAAGAAAAAAACACGTAAAAATAAAACGCTAAATTAGAAAAGAAACACCCTTGTGCTTGGTGTAAATTTTAATCAAAACTCTATCGATTTCGAGGGCACTCGATGTGGGGTACAGGTCCCACTTCATCAGGTTTTTTTTTTTGCTCGTGCAACTGTTTCCCTTCGAAATCGGTATAATCTTGACTAAAATCTATGCCAAACGCAAGGATGTTTCTTTGTTAATTTTGCGGTAATAATGTTTTTAAACTTTTCAGTTATTGTTATTAGGGAAAACTAGCTTCAGCGAACTTAAATTAATAAAAGAATAAGCAAAACCTTACCCAGATTTTAAAAAAAAATTTTTTTTTTAAATAAAACTTTCAAATAAAACTGTTTTTTCTACAGAACATGAATAAAGTAAAACGAGTTGATTATATTAAATATTATTGTCGATTTTGCTTCTCTAAAGAGAAAATAACAGATTTCAAGAAAACTTTAAAATTAATATAAAGCCTTTAATAGAGTTTCAGTGTTAATTCCTATTTATAAAAAATGGATATTTCAACATTTTCATTTGAAAATTATAAATCACTGGATGGGTTATTTTTCTGAATTTATAAAGCTACCATAACAAAGTGTTTTAAGAAATATAGTATAATTAATTAATTTGTATTTAGATAAATAATTTCAGTAGAATTATAATTAAAATTATCGTATTTCTCCGTGCAATGCAGCGCGAGACAAATTTTAAGAGAAAGCTATGCCGTAAAAGTAAAAATACAGGGGCACGTGCATTTAACATGGAATAAATGGCTATCTCGCTAATTTCTACTGAAATTGAATAAATGTAATTGACCAATATGTTAGCTGTAACCGTAATTATATCCCATTATTGCTTTCCAGAAATCTTGAGAAGCAGAAATTACTAGAAATTTCTCGCGATCGGTTGAAAACTATAAAAAGTCGTCAAACTATAAAGCGTGTCACTTCAGTTGCTTAGTTACTGCTATTGCTAATTGCTATTTTCGCGTGAAACAAGAACTCTGAGTTAGCTTAAGATACGCTTTGCATTGCGTTGTATTTTAACGCGTTTAGTAGTCTGAAGTATAACTACTGATTATTTTGCGTAATATTGTGTATCTCTGAGGAAAATTCCAGCGTTCTGATATATTTCTTTTGATAAGAGTAAATTTGATTAATATTTAATATTTATTTTGCTGTTGAACTGAACATGGCAGAAGTTCGAAGAAAACGATGCTTAAGAATAAAGTTAAAATGACAAAAAGAAATGGATTAACAGGGCGGAGTTTAACCGTAGACTGGTATACTGCGAGTTCAGCGACGGGGTAAAAAAATAATAATAATAAAAATAATAATAATTAATAAAAAAACGAAATAAAAAAATAAAGAACCTTTCTTTTTATTTGCATATTTTACGATTCTATACGTTTCATTTCAGCAGCGTATACGTTTTTTTTTTCCATTTAAATCATTGTTTAAAAATATTTTGAAATCTCTCGATTATTTTGAATTACATTTATCATTTTAATTTTATTAGAATTCAGAGTTCTAAAATCACCGAATTATAAAAGTCAAAAGTTGAGGATATTTACTGTCTCCGAATATAAATTTGTACTCATAATTTGTATAGGAAAGCTGCCTTCCAAGCAGTTGACCCGGTTTCGACTCCCGGCAGACACAGTCGTACATGTTTGCTGTTTTAATAATTAATTTTTAAATGACATGCTCAAGCTTGGTTTTTGATAAATAATTTTATTTTCCCATACAAGTTATTTATCAAAAACCAAGCTTGAACATGTCACTTAAAAATTAAAACAGCAAAAATGTACGACTGCGTCGGCCGGGAGTCGAACCCGGGTCAACTGCTTGGAAGGCAGCTATGCTAACCGTTATACCACCGACGCTTCAGATGAGCAGTCCATCTTTAGCTTTTTGAAGATGAAAACTGTGTCACTGACCGCTCGCAGCACAGTTCATCCTCATCCGAGCTCGACAGTGAAAGCCAGTTCACACGCAATTTAAAATCACAGCACGTGGCTATGTGTATTTGAAAATTCTTAGTAAGAATGAACTTACTCCAAGGTAATTTTAAATGAAATACTTTTTAATAAGTAAGGCTGGATTCTCTAACGAATCAAATAATGCTTTAAATTAAAATGACCCATCAACGTGCCTGGCTTCCGTAAAACCTTAAACCCTAGGTTTCAATCTGAAATTACGTATATCTAATTTATTTTACTGCGCTAACTAACGCAAACATTTGAGTAAACATTTGACATTGCAAACATTGAAAGCGTTTGCAGTGGTTTATTTGTCAAATTATTATTATTTATTTAATGTCAATTAATTTTTATTTCTCAAGTAAATACGCATATTTTTAAATATAATCTGTTTATATTTGTGACATTTTTTGTAATTTAAGGTGGTGTGAAATTTAAATTAAGTCTTGAGCTGTTTAAAATGGCAATAATAATAACAGATAGTAACAAATAAGAAAATTTGAAATAAAATGTATTATTAAAGTATTTTTTTTTTTTTTTTTTTTTTTTTTTTTTTTTTTTTTTTTTTTTGAGTGTATTTTCTGTAAATAAGAAATTTCGTAATTATTTACGAATTCACTTGTTAATGGTTTGATATACTATACCAATAAGTTGTTTTTGCTTAAGACGCAAATTTAAGTTATTTGAATTAGCAGTCATATCTACCAAAAATTATGAATCTCTAAACCATTTGACAGCGTCAAGTTATGGTACAGGTTTTGCTCTCGATATCAGAAACGATTTCATTCAATTAAGTACGTTATAAAATCTTTACAATATTTGGCCTCGAGTGACCCACATTACCTCTGTAAAGTATACTATATCGCCATATTCGGCATCCACACTTCTGAGAAATTCCTCTAATTGGTAATGTTTCATTCCCCGGTCCCTTATATAATACGCACTCTTGATACCCATATGGTTAATGTGATCTATTTTTAAAACATTTCTGCATGCAATTTTTTGGTGTATTATGTAATGGTACCTCATAAACGGAAAGTTACATCGCTCGACGGCCGTCGCATCGTCTTCTATTAATTTTAGAAATCTCTCTTTCTACTTTCTTTCCGAAGTAATTAAATATTGTAATCGCGAAAAATTTCGGATATCACATTTCAAAGGAAGTATGCATTTTGACAGCTCTCGAATTACTTTTGACTATTTTTTTGCGTGATATCTGTACGTACGGACAGAATAAATAACTCGTTTTTACAAAACTGATTGTCAAACGGATTTAAAATAGATTCAAAGGGAAGTTTTTGAGGGACATCTGTGCGTACCTATGTACCTCGTTTGCAGTACAGCGTTGAAATTTTATATATGAGGCAGCTAAATCTAATTGCACCCATGTTACTTTTTTGTTGTAATCAGCAGCACCAAAAGCATATATACACTGCTGGCCACCGTAAATGCAACACCCTGAAGGAAGCATGCAAATTACATGAAATTTACAACATGCATTAGCGGAGGTGAGATATGCAAATGATTAGAATTTCAGCGCAGACGCAAATCACGCGCGCCTGTGGTGCCACTTCAAAGCGTTATTTAAGGGTGGAGTTTTCGACGATTTCAAGTTCGGCAATTGTGTTTTTATTGTGTTTTTTTTTTTTTCAAAAAACGATCATTTATGCCTCACAGTAAACAGCGATCATCGTTTGATCAACTATCCGAGTTCGACAGAGGAAGGATAATGGCCTACCGAGAGTGTGGATTAACTTTCAGGGCAATCGGTAGTCGTGTTGGACGAAACTAAACAACTGTAATGCGGATATGTGACCGTTGGATGTAGGAGGGCACGACGGACCGACGTGTTCGATCGCATCCAACTCAGTGCACCACTTCACGTGATGACAGGAACATTGTGCGCATGGCAGTGATGGATCACTCAGTCATATCACGAACTATAGCACAGCTCATTCAGTCTCTAACGCATCATCCAGTATCTGCACGTACCATTCGACGCCGTTTACAGCAGAGTGGTCTGTCAGCAATACGTCCATTGCTTCGTCTACCCTTGATGAGGAACCACAGACGTCTCCGCCGCCAGTGGTGCGATGGAAGAAGGATGTGGACGGCAGAATGGAATGAAATTATCTTTACTGGCGAGGCACGCTTCTGTCTGCAACACAACGATGGTCGGATTCGAGTTTGGAGACACCGTGGAGAGAGGATACTGAACAGCTGCGTTATGCACTGCCACACTGGTCTTGCACCGGTATTATGGTACGAGGCGGTATTGGATATCATTCTCGCACTCCTCTAGTACGCATTGCCGGTACTTTAAACAGCCAACGCTACATCTCCGAGGCGTTGGAGCCAGTTGTCTTTCCTTACCTTCAGGGCTTGCCCACGTCCATATTTCAACAGGATAAGACCACACGTGGCAAGCATTGTCCAAGGGTTCTTCGTCAATCCGCAGATTGAATTGCTTCCCTGGCCGGCTCGTTTTCTGCATCTTTCGCCGATAGAAAAGTGGTAAATGGTTGCTGAACGATTGACCCGGATTACATCCCAAGCTGCCACACCGGATCAATTTTTGCAACGTGTGGAAGCTGCTTGGTGTGTTGTTCCCCAAGAACACATCCAAAGTCTCTTTGGATCAATGCCGAGGCGTGTGGCAGCGGTGATCTCCAACAATGGCGGCTACTCTGGCTACTGATTCTGGAAGGAATCACACTTCACAGAAGTCTATAAATTTAATCATTTGATACTTGTTCAACAAGTTATCTTCTAAATAAATTTTGTTGTGATATCTCTTGTCTTTCTTGGTGTTGCAGTTTGGGTGGCCAGCAGTGTATATGTAGCAGATTCTACAGTATAACGCTGACGGTTGAATTCGTAAGCAACAGCAAGAATTTTGATGACTTAGAGACGTTGAAACTCCAATCCACAATGAATAAGAAATTTGGCAGTCGAGGTAGATTTAATTCAACTTTTATTTCGGCAAATATGTTGAGGCCGCAAACAAGTTGGCACATTATTTATGCCGATTCCAAGTTTACATTTATGATAAATTTTCAGTAAGAAAGAAGGAGCAGACAGACTGCAGTCCACCTAGGCTAAAGCAAGTGCGTTATGTTCAGGGTGAAATCTTAATTCACAGTGATTTAGTTTTCCTTCTCAGTGCATTTTGATTGGATAATTAATACTGCTGTAAAATTACTATTGGCTGTTTGAGTTCGAATTCCATTTACATTATTAGAATTATGTAAAAGTCATATGACATGGATTAGTCTCGAAAGGACGCAGCGCAGGAAGATTACTATTTTTAGAATAGAGAAGGGAATTTAAGCTGCTAATTTAATCTTTTACATTGTAAGGATCTTAAGTTTGACTAACGTTAATTTTTTTAAACTTTACTATTATCTCTTATATTCCACTTCCGGCCAGAATTAACGAGTGAATCTGTTTATGCAAATTGTATTTGCTAACGTTTAAGCATTTAAATTTCGGCTTTTTGCCAAGAGCTTAGTAGAAGAAGAGAGTGTGAGCGTTCTTGCCACGAGTCTTCACGCGAGCTTGCCATCAGTTACTGTCCGTCTTTAAGGCCAGAGATTTCAGTCCTCTTGAAAGCTAAAGACGTATTGTAGTTTTTCGCAGTTTGCGTACTACAAGCGTAGTCATTTAAAACACCAGTCTTAGTATTAATCATCTGGGTAAAATATTAAAAATTAGCTCTTATTTAAATTTTAGTTAGTTAGTAGTCTTATATTTTTACCTTCAGACCACGAGTGGTTGGTCTTTGTATCCCGAAGGGCGGGAGCGACTGTGAAAGCATGAAAAAAATAAAGTGTAATTTTAACCCTTCTCATCTTGTCGTCTTTGCTACACTCCATACGACATAGTTTGCAGTCAACTCACTGTCCAGTCAGGACACGTCGTGTTTGCCAAGCAGATAAAAAAAAAATACGAGTCCTGATAAAATATTCTTAATTTTTCTTACACACACACACACACACACACACACACATATATATATATATATATATGTAAGCTATAATGAATGATAACTGTTTTAAAAACGAATTGGCGATCTTAAAATTAACATGCTAATTTTGGTGATCTCCCCCTAAATTCATCTGTTCTCCCAAATTCGAGATCATTTGAAATCACGTAACGCTGCTTGAAAATGGTAATTAAAAGTAAAACTGACCAATCATAGCTTTGGAGTCGTATTTGCGTCTACGCAGTATAATTCTGCTTTTCAAGGAACTACGTTCCTTTTTTCCTGACTTCTGCCCTGCAAGCATATCTGAGCCGCTTATGCTTTCCTGCCTGAAATGATGTCGCATCTTTTTATCTGGGTATATAAGAAATTATTGTATTTGGTATGATTAAAGAGTGTATTGTCTAAGAAATTATTCTTCTGTGCCAGCAAATCTACAAATAAAGATGTTAATTGGCTGAATTTAGTTTGGTATCAACTCTTTCCTCTCGCCTTACCACTCTGCCATCTCGACTGTGTTTCGAAAACATACCCAACCTCCTTACCTGGCTTTAAAGTCTTAACCCGGCCTTTTTTTTCGCAATTGTTTGTTATTCGTCGTGTTACGCTTCCAGTTCCAGAACTGTTTTTGGATTGTTTAATGTGCATAATTTTAATTGGCGGTAAAAGGCAGTCATGTGGTGTCCACATCATATTTTTTACCTATCATAGATGGGGCACCATCTGTAACTAGACCAGATATATGTGGGCAAGGGACAAAAACAAATTAATGTTTCTTTCACTGTTTCATCTTTCAGTCATAACATCTGACGAATATGTGATTTCTTCAGTCATAAAATATTCGTCATTAATAGCTGTCATAAAGCTGGCAAACTGAGCAGTATCAATAACATCGGTACTTTCACCTATTGTCAAAAATAAAATTTAAAACAACAAGCTTTAATTTTCAAATTCTTTTCGATTCAATTCCCAAATTCATTAATTCTCCTGACGATAGTTTCATGAAACAAAACTGACTTCAGAAATCTTGCTTTTCATATCGAATCAAATTATACCAACCACGTTTTCGAAGCATTCCTTAATAAACTAGCCATCAGAAAAAGGTTTCGACATTTTGGAGATTAAATTTGCAACTTCATAACTTGCTTTCACAAATCACTTCGAATTGATATGTTGTTAAAAGAAATCTTCTGTTGAAATACAAGTACAATGTCTTTTTTGTAGTATCGCTACGTCGTCCTTATGACACGCATTTTATTTCGCTCCGACTCGGAGCATCAAATGACTCGTCAGTCCTTACTAAAAGCCAACCTCGAACCCCGATCGCAACAGTAAAATGTTTCATCCGATAGGAGTCTTGATATACCTTTTGCATTCTACACTCACTTTTTGGACCCCATACTTGCTTTGGACTGCATGCGGCCAGATGGTTGGATACCCCTGATATCGATATAAGCAGTTAAATAACATACATTGCTTATTTACTTTAGTCTCTTAGAACATTAAAAATATTTTCTATCAAATCTGTTATGTCTAATATACATTACATAACTGAGCTCAGTTTTTTCCAGTGTATTTTTAAAGCAACATATGTCGCCCAACTGGGATAGTGGTTAGCAACGCTGACTGCCGAAACGAAGGGCCTGGGTTCAAATCCCGGAGAAGGCATGAATGTCTGTAAATGTATAGTGTCCGTGCGACAAAAGGGGGCCTTCTAAATATGCGGCGAGCCGAAAGTCCTCTCCAGAGGTTGATGGTAGGGGAAGAAGGGTGGGAGACCCTCGGACCCGTCCCCACGGGGTGCTCTCCATCGAAATTAGGGGCGGAACTGAGCAACATCGTACTGCCACCTGTAGGGTGGTCACGGATCTTGCCAATGTCAGGCGTAATCTTGCACTTCTTGCCACGATGAATTTCGGGGGCTGATGTTACTCTTAGACAAGTGAGATAAGTCACAACAGTACACGCAAAACAACATATATGTCTAATATGATATGAATTCCGTGTTTTTATATACATAAATTCTTTATGAGTTTGTATAAGTAGTGATAAATATCGTCTCGTCCTTAGCTAACTAGTCATGTGAAAGCTTCGACCATTGGATAGGTACACAAAAATATGTTATCCTTTCATATACTTTATTGAAATTTAATGTCTGACACATATTAATAATCTTATCTGTAGCATTTTACTTCATAAAATTCTTCAAGTATGCTCACATTTGTGCGGTTTATATTTTAATCGGCACGTTGTTTCTTATGCTGAATCTTTCCTGCATTTGTACTGTTTCGTTTACTTCGTCGGAAAATGCAATTAAGAGAGTTTAAATATGGTAAGGGAGTCTAAGTTACAAGAAAGAAAGTTAGCAGCCTCAACTTGCAAGTTTCCTTTGTTTGTTGCTTGCTTTTAAGTCGCAGAAAAGAGAAGCCAAGTTGCTAGGCTTTTAAATTTAAACTTGTAAATAATTTTGATATCTAGTCCGCAAGAAACGGTGCTAATTTTGTTATAATTTTAGTTTTCTGTGACAATATTATTTCGGAGCATTTTAATACCTAAATCAGGAAATGAAATTTTTTTTCAATACTATAATAAAAGAGTTTCAGAACGTAAAATTCAATTTCGTGTCCAGTTTCATCAAAACAGTTTTAATAATACTACTCCTATTAGATGCTTATGATATGTTCCTGGCATGGGAAGCTATGCTAATAGTTAGTATCAACAGCTCCTTTACAAACAAAGGTGAAATTTATACTTGGTATTTCACTTCTACGTATTTCATATTATGAAATACCAGGTTGTGCAAATACAGCTGCTTCTCATGCAAACAGTATGAGCAAATGATTTACACTTCTTGCTTCATAAATCTTTCAAACGTAAGTCTGAATATTTCTGCACATCACATTTTATTGCGTATTTCTCATATCTGGTATTGTATATATCTGTTTTATAAGAAGACTTCAAAATAATTTTAAATAATAATCTGAATGGCGTAGTTAACAGAATATACTTATAAGACTTCACATTAGCGATGTTTTCAATTTTATCAGACCTTAAAGCTTCAAAACTGCTTAAGAAGCAGCGGATAGGAAATGCAAAAACGTCGTTTCTGTAATAATAAAAAGTGTGAACTAGTTAAAGATTTAGACAAAATAAGAATAAAAAACGGTAAAATTAAATTATATGATATGGGTTGTGTTAAGTCTGTTAAAGGAAACAGTAGATTTTTTTGGGCAATTCTCAAACAATCAATCGTTTAATCTTCATGCTAAAAAAATGTATTAAGTCTAAAAAGTTTGATACACTTTAAAACTTATCTAATATAGTATAATTTTTCCACTTAATGACATTAGGTTATTAAATTAGTGAATTGAATGTGATTTGACTTGTGACTGATAACACTTTTCTTACTTATTTTTAGAATTCAGATGAATTTAAATTCTTCTTACGATGAAAAGAAGGGAAAGTAAGATTCCTACAGAATACGTAATTAACGAATTCGAATGAACTTGTTTAAGTCTATTGAACGTAACTGCGAAGAAATTTTCACCCTTGATGGGCGAAACTTTCTATATGGACTGAGAATTAGAGAGTAGTAGAGTTGGCTGCCAGCTCAACCAATCATCATGCCGTTTAAGGCCTGGGTTCGAAAGCTACAATTTGCAATTGACTATCCACATTACTTGAGGATGTAATATCGTTCGTCTTCTATGCATCGCAGTCATCAGAATATTCGCTCTGCAGTGGACGCCTCTCAGTGATCATACAGCTAAATGACTGGTGGGTTCGGCCATTTCTGGAGAACGCTAAACTAGGAAATGTTGGTTGTGGTTTTCTTTAAAAAAAGGAGGGCTTATAAGATTAAAATAAGCAATTAAAATCAGAACTTCTTGCTGTCAAGTCGGATCCTATGCAAGACTGTCTGCTGAGAGATGTACACTGCGAAAAACAAAGGGGGTGGGGTAGTTCTCTATCTCCCGTTCTACAGGGCCGATTGATGAAATTCAACTTGCGGTTTTCATGTTTCGAAAACGCGACTTAGGATATGTATTAGATTTATATATAACCTTGTTCTGATATAGGTATTTTGACACAAAATCGGACTTTTTCTGAAATCACATGCACTGCGGTTTTCATATTTCGATTCTGCGACTCAAATTATGCCAAACTTCCAAGTAATTTTTGGAGAGTTTTGTAAAAATCGTAGGAGTAGTTTTTAAAAAATTAGCTCTCAAAATTTTAGTTTCTCCATGTTAATTCAATTTGGTATGTATTTATTAATATTTTTATGAAACTTATTTGATTCCTAATTACACAGTTCGAAATTTAGGTTCATTCCAAATAAAATTCCCCCATTTTTTTATGATTTATTTTTAAAATTTGTATTTTTAAATAATTTTTATAAATTTTGCGAAGAAAATTTTGAATTATGACCTATAAAATTTTTGCCACCATCTTAAAGTATTTCTAAGCACACCTGCAAAAAATTAGAGTTTTTTATTCAGAATTTCCTGAGGTATACATGAATCTACATTATGGTGCGTTTTGAAATTTGGCGTATTTTTATAACCGACAATAACGAAAATGGGGTTTATGCACTTTGTTAAAATTATTTGAAAATATTTTCCGCTAGTGGACTATGAAAAAAAGAAAAGGAAAATAGGTTGCTATAAATTAAGAAGTTCGCTAAGTGAATTACTCTTGGCTCAAACTGAAAAAATATGCCAAGACGAATTTTTTAATTTTTTCCATAAATTTCTCACCAAAAATTACAAAATTTGAAATCTAGGCATAATTTGAGTCTTAGAATCGAAATATGGAAAAAAAATTGGTATGATATTTCAGAAAAAGTCCGATGTTGTGTCAAAATACCTATGTTGGAGCAATGCTATATACAAATTTAATATATATCCTAAGTCGCGCTTTCGAGACATGGAAAACACAACTTGAATTTCGTCAATCGGCCCAGTAGAACGGGAGATGTAAAACTGTCCACCCCTTTTTTTTTCGCAGTGTACATTAACACCTGGACATTGATGAGGATTCTACTATCAGTAAATTTTCAGTGGGACTGGATCCCGGTGCTTTTTTCTAATAAACTGATTGAATTGGTACCAACGGTATCAAGACCTGAATTTTGACTTCGACTTTTCATCGGAACACGACTCTGGGACCTTTTGCTGAGCTTCTGATTTTACCCTAGAATACCAATTATGTACGTAAAGCCCTGGATTTTGACTAGGACTCTATTCTAGAACATTTCATTAGGACTGAGTATAAATCGCGAAAGAGAAGCCTGTGCTCAGGCGATAACAATGAGATATAAAGTTTTGCGCTAAGGAACCTGAGGCTTATGTTAAGAAAAAAGAAACACCTAAATCTCCTGTTGTCCAACACTGCTGGTCAGAAAATCACATTTTTCATTTTTCTCCCGCTAAAATTATTCGAAAAATATCCTCGAATAGAGAATTAGATTTTCTTGAGGCGTTTCACATTCATAAAAATCTTTCAGTTTTAGTTAATGATCGCAATTCTAATCCGTCTTTTCTTTCACCCTTTAAGAAATTATTTCATAGTTGTTTCTATGTTTTATCAGTAGATGGCGCCTATAGTTTTACTTTCTTCCGTCTCTTTTCCTTGCGGATTTCAGTCAAATAGAACAACATGAATTTGAATTCTGTTGTTCAGAAAAGTAATACCATTTTGTTTGCCAAATCTACCCTTCAGAATTAAGGAATAATATATTGAGGAAAGAACACCAAAGAAAGACAGCACCTAATCTGTTCCATCAGCGCGAGCCACTCTCAGCAATGACCAAATTAAATTTCGACAAGCATGCAAATTAGGTGACAACTTTAAGAGAACAATCTCATTTTCGGACATGCCATAAAAACGCCGTAAAAGCAGACAGAGGGGGAAAGGGTTGCTTGGTAACCCTTCTGTCACCGCGTAAACGACTTTACCCCGTCGACCCCCAGTCCATAAACAACGCGAGCTGGACATTTACGATTCTGCGGTTCGCACCCATCTTCGAACAGAGATCCCCGAGATAGAGAAATCCCTCTTATTTTCAAGTTTTCTTTTAATTTTGAAATTAGCTGCCAGTGTGGAAATGGCGCAAAAGAAAGAGAAGAATTGCATTTTTACGTTAGGAAGGGATTGGCTTTAATTAAGGGTTTTCTTTACGGTCCGGTTTATCGGCGCCTTACAAGACATTAATTCGAATTATCGAGCAGTTAAAATGTTATCAGGAAAGGGAAAGTTTTCCGGAGCGTGTAAAACGGAGTTTGTGAAAAAGTTTTTCTAATTTTCTGAAAGAGGAATTTATTTAAGGGCTTTTATAGTTTGTAAGTGATTCATTTATTTTGTTTCGTAGAACTTTCTGACGCAAAGTATTATTTTACGGCGAAAGAAATAAGTTTCGAGTTTTATAACGAAATTTTTCAGGGTAAATTACACTTTACAACAAGTTCTATCCTTATATTCTGTAAGCAAAATGTTAATTCTCTTTCTAGACATGGGTAAATGGTTCTCGTGTTGAAAGTTCATCACTTTTATGCCCTG
>KK119233.1:268939-281504 GCA_000611955.2 Stegodyphus mimosarum | reverse complement strand
ATATATATATACATATATATATATACTTTGTTGGATACTAAATTCTTACGATGCTTATTCTAAATCATTATGAGTGATATATGCACCCCACAATTTTCCATAGCTTACATTTTCATGAATAAAGCGGAGCGACAAAACGATGCGTGTTAGCAGCAGCAAGGCAAGGCAGGAAAAGGAAACGGTAGGTGCCCATTCATAAGAAGCTTAAGTTAAATTTTTAAGAAAGTCTAATTATTTACGTTGCTTACTGTTTTGCATAACTTTCTGTAAACGAGCTTTAACTCTCCTTAGAAACCTGAGCGAGAATAAGGGTGTTGTTATAATTTATTTGAGATAGCTGGCAGTTAAATTCCTGTCAAGTAGGTTGGAGGGGCAGAAACGCTTAATCAGAGTAACCATTGTAGGAGGAAATGAAAATAAGTTAACCTTTGAAGAGCCAACTTAATTTCATTTAATCATTAACAATTCATATCAATTCATAAATTTCTGAATGTGTTATTTGCAGTTTTTTAATTACCAGTCCATTTTTTTTAGCTACACGATAGACTTTTCTCACGCATTTTTGCGTTTTTCTTTCAAAAATTAATGTTTTTTAGTAATCAAAAAAATCTGACAAATAAAAATTAATTAATTTTAACTGCTTTAGGACTGGATTTTAGGTTTGAAAATTCATATTTACTCATTATTTTGTGTAGATACATATTTCAAATAGAAATTTTTACTGCATTTATGATTTTTCTGCAACTACTATTTTTTTATTTCTTTTTTTATTTTTTTCTTTTCTTTTCTTTCTTTCTTTCTTTTTTTTTTTACTTTTTATTATTATTCCCACTACATTTATTTATGCCATTTCCATAGCAGTTTTAATTATTTTTTATTCGTTACTTATCTTTTGGTCATTTCTTTTGGATTTTAGTTCCAAGCATAAGTGTTGAATTAATTTCCTTATCATTTTAGTTGGACATTTTTTTTTTTAATGAAAACTTCTTGGACGTAAATTTAATCCGATATATCAATACCTGTACTACACAAAACTTCTTTTAAATAGCAAAGTTTCTAAGATTTTCTTAATATACCTACGAAGTACAGTAAATGAATTCCTATTTCAAATTCTGGCACCTTCCTGTTATGCTTCCAACCATATATATGACCTCTCGTATAATATATCGGATGCATAATATGATTGTCATCCGTGTCTCCTTACGTCACAATCATACCGCTTCGGTACAATTCCATTTACGAACCCTGCTCTATAGACTACTATCTCATTTGCGGCGCGTGTCTAAATAGTGCAGGAGCAGCTCCCTGCCAGGCACGGCACGTTGTGCTTTGGGCTTTCAAATGTAAATGGCCCATTGGCGAGTCAGTCTATGAGCTCTGTACTGCGGTTTGTGGCAAAACGGGTTTATATATGCAATTTGTTTCAGCGGTTTGCGTAATACAGCGCATGGCCGTCGGATTCTGCGACGCTATACATCAAACGGCACAGTTAATAACTCGAGGGAATATTTAGTATATCTTGCCCGGTTTAGAATATATAGAGATGGTATTGCACTGTCCACATCTGATGAATAGAAGCGGGCTTGCAAAGAGTTAACCAATCAGAGGATGGCATTTTTTTTAGTGCTACTGTATGTTCATATTTATATGTTGGAATATTCTGTAACGAATAATTAATCATACACCACCTTTTTTTTAAGTCTTCCTTTCACAAAGTACAGGATTGTTTTAAAAAAGTGTAATGCATGTACAGCTGTCAAGGGTTTGTGTTTATATTTCACACTGGTGGCATAAATCAGAACTTTCGAAATCATATGCTGAAAAAACTAGACGGGAAAATATACGAGTAAATACGGTATTTCAAAGCAGTGAGTAATGTATTAAGGATGTAGTAATTCTATGTTAACCAAACTGGATTAAGAGAAAAACGATGTAACTCAAGCTGTGGATCAAAATAGCATTTTAACAGTGAGTAAGAAACTCAGCCTGGCCTGTGACCTAGTAGACAAGATAGCTGAATACAAAAGGTCGTTCGCTCTGTACGGCAACCATTTTCTATTTAAATTTTCTCGTTAGTATTTTGAGACAAAGATTTCTCGTTTTCAACATAATCGTCTACTATTGTTTTGCTTTGATTAGAATACAGAATAAGAGATTTATTTTAGAAATGGCTCCTAAAACTGATAGATAGCTCAGAAGTTACGTAAATGCACTTTCCGAGGGAAAATATTCGTATCAACAAATTGCAAAGTGTTAAAATCTTGATTTCTCAATTCCGAAGAAAAGTATTTTGTAATATATTAAATTTAAAAGAGAAAAGTCATTAACTGAAAGTTAAAAAAAAATAAATCAATAAATCTGAAAGGTTTTAGATTTTAAATTACGTCCAAAGGGGCATTTTTGTAACGTTTTACCTGTTGCCTATATTTATCAAATATCATATTATTACACCTGGTTAATATTTCATCATTATTCGAAGGATTAAGTCATTCTACAAAGGGGTAGGGCCTAGGAACAGGCACCCTGGTGTCGCAAACACCGTTCCATAGGCAGGCGAATCATGTTATTACACTTACTGATCTGACTATTATATATATATTGCTTTAAATTTATCATTAATAAAATGTGCATACTTAAATTTTAAGATTTTAAAATATAAAACTTAATAAAAAGTCTTAAAGCTTTCAGATTTTACATTACGCCCAAAGGCGCGCTTTTTTAACGTTTTTGTGCTACCTTTATTTATTAAATACCATGTTCTTCGCACTTAAACCATAAAATTCAGTTCAACAGCAATATCACAAAATAATTTAAAATGAGCATATCTTTAGAATTTCCGATACACAGTCTTGCGCGATGGAGATAAAACGTTTTTTCTGTACAACGTTGCCACTGCTCGCTTTGAAATCGCTGAGTTTGTTAATCAAAAATTCGTTTAAGTTTTATAAAATATGAAATAGATAATAAAACAAATTCCAAATTTGGGCTTACAGATGCGCATTGCGCATATTCGGGTGCAAACGTACTTTATTCAAAATTGGATGGCTCTAGGTACTGTTGTTTTATCACATTTGGAGAAATATACAGACATTTATGCAGATTCTTCATTATTTAATTTCTTTAAACATAATACAGGGCTGCAATATTTTGTGGCAACAATTTGAAAAGGGATACTGTCGTTTATAGTGATTCAACGCAAAATCGCAAAACGAAAACAATAGTCCTTCAGGGACAAAGCCCCTTTGCACTAAAAATTTGATGTGGACACCACATGACTTCTTTGTATGGCTTATTAAATTATACATATTTTTTGCGCATTTCATTTAAATTTATTTTCTAGAATCTATTTCTCATTCAATTAATTCAGTTCTCACTTTGCGGCAAAGAAAAATACATCAAATCTGAAACGTCTTCATCTAAAATTGTAAAATACAGAAAAATTTAAAACACTAAATACAGTTAAAGGAATTTTTAAAAAAATTTGCAGTTAAAATTAGAGTTTCTACGCAAAAACAAGCAACTTAGCCAGCGGGAAAGAAGGCAGATATTTCTGTACGAAAGTGAAAGTTTATTTTTGGTCCTACTCGGCAAAAAGACATTCAAGGTGCAGAAACCGACATAATTCACTACTGTACTCAGTTCCAATCGTAAAGAAATGGCGGTTCATTAGACTTAACTCACCACGTTTAAATTGTTGATAATTCTACAACTATCGCATGCAGATTAACTAAAGGCATAAATTTCTTAACCGGCAGATAAAAAACACATAATTCAATCACTTTTTAAAGCAAAAAATGCACAATTTATCAACATATAAGAATAAAAAAGTTGAGCTTACCGAGCCAGATAACAGAGTGAGAATAATATATATATATATATATATTAGGGTTTTTTTTTAAACTATTCTAAAATTTTAATTTTTCGCATTTGTTTTTGATCGCATTCGAGTACGAATGCATGTAGGGAGAAGGCCTGAACATTTGAGAACTTCTAGAAATTTGTTAAACGAAGGTTTGGTAATAAAAAAATGGTTTTGAGTCTCAAATGAGTCAGTGGATCGAAACATGTATTCGGAACTCATTAATCAACTTGGTTTAAGGCTTTAAAACACTTTTCCCTTGACAAGTTCTGTTTGAAACATTAAACAGTGCAGATTAATTAAAATATTTATTTTTTGTTTTGTATAAACTTCTGTAATTTATATAATTTTCTTTTTCTCAATTTAATTTACATTACAAAGATTAAAACGTCATATCGCAAGAAAAAAATTGTTACTCAGTTTCGCTCTAACTTTTACGCTTTGATTTTTATATATATATGCGACTGGTGCAGCCGATTGCAACAGAAAAGGGAGGTGCACAACTACGTGTTATAGCAGTCCCATATACAATATTTCAACGTTCTATGGCTACTCGATTGTATAAAATTATACGAGAAATACTAGCTGCCGATAAATGGAAATTTGTGGTAACATTCTATGTGACATGAGATATTTGACTGTAAATAAAAAAAGGTTAAAAAGTCTGAAAGCATTCAGATTTTATATTACTCTTAAAAAGGGCGTATTTTTCATTTACACACACGTACACGTTTAGACATCATTTGGGCTAACGCTTCTTTGGGCTAAAAGTATTTAAAAGCAGCATATCTTTACAATTTCCGATAGACAGTCTCGTATGCTGGAGATAAAAATATTTTATTCCGTACCGTGTTGCCACTGTTTGCTTTGAAATCGTTGAATTTTTTTTATCAAAAATTAATTAAAGTTTTACAAAACATGAGAAAGATAATAAACAAATTTGGAATTCAAAATGCGGGCTTCAAGGTGCCTATATTCGGGTAGAAAACTACGTTATTAAAAATTTGATCGCTCTAGGTAACGTTGTTTTTTTCACAATGCGACAAACATACATACATTCATGCAGATTTTTCAGTATTTAACTTCTTTACGTATAATACAAGGCGATAATATTTGGTGGCAACAATTTGAAAAGTGATTCAACGCTTTTAGTGATTCGAAGCAAAATTCCGTTTGGGGGAATAATAGCGCTTATTTTTAGCCACTTTGGGCTAAAAAGATCAATTTTCTGTTGTTCAGTTGAAGTAAATGACAGCTTCTTCAGTATACAGAAAAGTTCCCAATGGGATCCTGATAATTACAGGATTTTTCTACAACGGTCAATTAAAACTCAAGAAAGTCTAAAGTAAGGCTAAAATTAGTTATATGGATTATCAACAGAATATTTTAGAATTAATTTTTGAAAACTGTATTTCATCGTTATGTGGAAAGGACATCCATCCATAAATGTGAGTTTCATATGGGCAAAGCCGCTAGTCACACGACACATCTAAATCAATTACCGCTTATTTTATAAGGTATTTCTCCCGCCTTCTTCGCATACTTTCGTGGTGTAGTTCTCTGCATGCTCGACGCTTAACCGAGAGGTCCGTGGTTCGATTCCCGGCGAAGGCGTTGCTCATTTTTCATGTCTCCTGCTTCGAAATAACCTAATGTCTCTACAATTTAGGAAAGAAAGGACCAGAAGTAGGAATAAAATGCATCCCGTTCGATGAAACACCGTTTAATGATTCTCTCTTGTGTTGTTGTTTGTCCTTTAGAATGCTTCTCTTCTAATAACCAAGGAGTTGCCCGGGATCCTTATGAAGTTCAGTTTACACCGTGAAGAATACAACCTTCATTAAGATGTTTGGACGTCCAAGTTGAAGAGTCGCCGACTTGCATAAAGGTGGCAGGCAACTTTATTAAGTCGTCGGAATGACGGAACATGAAAATTTCCGACTTTTATGCTATGGAGTAAAGAATTAGATCCACGAGTTGTAAATCTGCTATTATCTAATGATGACGTTAGACCATGAATTTAATACATTTTTCATCAGTTTATGTTTCGAATTTGCTTATTTATTTTATTTTATTCCCTTTTATGTTTTTTCGTATTATTAAACCGTTTTCTTCCTATAGATTTATCACTTTTTGTTGCATGAATCCTGCAGTTATGATTAATGTTTTATGCTTTTTTAAATCATCTATATCAGGTGACACAGCTCCTTATAATACCGACGCTTTGGGAAATTTCTAGAATTCTCGATAGTCCCATTCCTCCCTCTCATAGTCTGTTACTTTAAAATAAGAACATCAAACTTATTCTGCCGCACGATTTGATGTATAACCATGGGAACAGCAGCTGCAGAAAAAATGTCGACTTCCTTAATTTCTCCCCTCCTCCCTGCTTCCTTTCCGTTTAGTATTTTTTTCTTTATGAAAATCACGCGAATGAAGGTTGATTGAAGTACTGTCCCAAATGATGTCGAGAATATAAATACTTCGGTTGTGATGACGACCTTTAAATGCCTATTTGAAAATAACAGCTTATAGTAACGTACTTTTATATACTTTGATAAAGAATTTGTTTTTGTCCTTTGTTTTGTGATATTGGTAATTATTTTAAACTATTTTCATGATTTTTTCAAATGACTTTTTAAATTTATTTAACTATGCATTATTCTTTTCAATTTCTTTCATTTTATCTGCTTTTTTTGACAAAATTTTTCTCTAAAATTTTTCATGCTTGATTTAACGGCATACGCAGAACTAGGTTTTATCTAGTTGAGGAGCAATTTGCCCTGAAGGGCTATCAATGTCGTTTTGACATTTTGTGTTGAAAACTATAAACGGCGAATCACTTTTTCAAAGTATTGCCACCAAATATTATCGCCCTATATTAAAGAATAATGAAGAATCTACATAAATGTACGTATGTTTCTCGCAATGTGATAAAACAAAGGTACCTAGAGCCGTCAAAATTTGAATAACATAGTCTTCCATAGAATATGGGCATGTGAAAGCCCTAATTTGAATCTGAAATTTGTTTTATTATCAATTTCATATTTTGTAACACTTCAACGAATTTTTGATTAAAAAACTGAACGATTTCAAAGTGAACAATGACAACACTGTACGGAGGGAGAAGCATTTTTGTGTCTAGCCCGGAAGGCTCTGTATCGGAAATTGTAAAGATATGCTCAACGTAGAACATGATGTTTAATAAATAAAGATAATACACAAAATGTTAAATAAACGCCCCTTTGGACGTAATTTAAAATCTGAAACCTTTCAGAGTTTTTTTTTTTTTTTTCCTATTCCAGATATTTGTTTTAATAAACTGGCAACTGTACATAAAAAATCAAAGACTGTGCTGTGATGCAACACGAAATTCTTGTATGTATCATCTAGTAGAATAAACTGCAGTCCTTTGCTGAAAATTCCTTAATAATTAATTTATGATGATACTTCATCATTTCATTTTTTTTTTTTTTTCATTTCACGTTATTTACGCATTCTGGGAAGAATTTCAAAGCTTTTAATAGTAACATTTTAAAAATATATGGCATATTGTAAACTTTTTTTAACTGATATATTCTCTAATGCAGTGTAATGCTTAAATGAGACTTTTTCTCACGGGGTGACATGATTTAATACGAATTATTAAATATTTGTTAAAAAAATTTTTTTTTATGATTACAGAGCTTTTCAACGTAGAGGAAACGAAAGCTAAGGGAAAACAGGGGGAAAAAATAAATAAAAGGAAAGTACTGAGGGGAGGAAAAAAGGAGAAGGTTTTAATTTGTTTGAGTAACAAAAGCATTTAGAATCCAAGTGATTAATTTCAATTCTACTCGCACATCTGCGAAACTCGTCATTGTTCGAGTGCCCTGAAGATGAAAAGTTTAGTTGTTTACCCCCCCCCCATCCGTATTATGCTCCGAATTCTTACTCTTTTTTGTTCCACTTTAATAAGTTAAGGAACGACCAATGAACGTGAACTCTTCTTTAAAGGAACAAAGAGGAACAAAAGAGCTATAGCGTCGGTGGTATAACGGTTAGCATAGCTGCCTTCCAAGCAGTTGACCCGGGTTCGACTCCCGGCCGACGCAGGGTTTTGTTTTTGCGCTTTAAAACTTTTTAGAAGCGATGTTTTTGAAGAAAAATGTTCCAAACAATAATTACTTTGTTTCGCAATATCGTTTTTTGTACATATTTTGATACAACGAAAAGTTAATTGGAATCGGAATTTAAGCAGATGTAATGTTTTTGATATGTTATCTTCGTGTGCCTTGCTTTACTCTAAGGATATTAATCTTCTTTCTTAATAATTACTTACTCAGGAAAAACTTACTCAATTATTACTTAATAAAAAATAAGTTCCGTTTTTGAGCTTGGAAAATTTTAAGAAGCGATAGTTTTCTAGAAAAGTCTTCCAAATGATAATTACTTTGTTTCGTTTATTATCGTTCTTTGCATATATTTGGATGCAAGGAAATGTTAGCTAGAATTGGAATTTAAGCAAGTACTATAATATTTTTTAAATCTTTCTTCCCCCCCCCCCTGTGTGTGTGAGAGAGAGCCTAGGTTTTCCCTAAGGCAGGGCATTAATTTTAATATATTTAATAATTATTTCATTAAAAATAAATAATTTACTTAAAATAATTTCTTTAATTACTCTAATACATATTCTAAAACAGTATTCTATAGTATTCTAAAACAAGATGGTATATGTGAATTTACACTACATATGTTTCTTATGTAAAATGTTATGTGCTTATTGCAATGCTAATCAGCTGTATAACATTTTGGTATTTTATATTTGTATGTGCAAAAAATTATGTAGACGTGAAAATTATTTTTATGTATAAAAAATATATTTGCATGTATTGAAAAAAACTCCACTCGGGTGCAAAAAATTTATATTCAATGTTCTTTTAAGGAAGAAGGGAAGAAAATGCAAAGATTGGATAATAAAATGATTAGAAATGTGTTTCAGACTTAAAAATAAGTTTAATAATCTTATTAGCCGTTATTATAGCAGTATAGAAGAATATACTGTAAAAATATAATGCAAAAAAATATCTGAAAGCTTTCAGTTTTTATTCTTTTGATTTAGATACATACATACATGCTTCGAGAGCACTTTGGCTAACGCTTCTTAGGGCTAAAAATATTTAAAAACACCATACCTTTAGAGCTTTCGATAGACAGTCTCGCACGCTGGAGATAAAAATATTTTATTCCGAACAGTGTGTTGCCACTGCTCGCTCTCGTTGAGTGTCTTAATATAAAATTAGTTAAAGTTTAAAAAATATGACATAAATAAAACAGATTCGAAATTCAAGATTCGGGCTTCTTCCAGGTACCCATGGTCGGGTGGAGGACTACGTTATTCAAAATTTGATGGCTCTAGGCTAATATTTCTTTTTTTTTTCTGTGCGAGAAACATACATACATTAATGCAGATTCTTCATTATTTAATTTCTTTAAATACACTAGAGGGCGATAATACACTCATGGACAAAAAAATTAGCTCACCAAGAAATAATTGCGGGATCGTAACGAAACTTGCAATGAAGGTACACGTCGGGGAGATATGCAAATGATTAGAAATACAGCCTGATTACGCATTACGTATAGCTGGTAGAGGGCGTTGAACGTCGTACTCTGTGGAGTATAAAACAGGTAACCAAAGCTTTGTTTGAGAGTGCTGAATCATTTACAAAGGAAGAGCTGAGGTAGACATGTCATTACGCCGTGTTTGAAGACAATATGAGCAGTTGTCGCAGTTTGAGAGGAGGAGAATCGTCGGGATGATGGAAGCTGGGTGGTCAGCTAGGCGAGTAGCTCGTCAATTAGGCCATTCTGATTGTGTTGTGAGGAGGTGTTGGGACCAGTGTATCCGAGAGATGTCATGTACACGAAGACCAGGCTCAGGACGCCCTCGACAGACCAGTTGTCGAGAAGACCGCCACATCGTAAGAAATGCACGTGTACAGCCAACTGCTTCATCGGCCGCCATCCAGGCACAGGTAGCACCTTCACTAGGGGCCCCTGTGTCTTCTCAAACCATACGACGGCGCCTGGCGGAAGGGCAATTGGTATCGCGGCACTCATTACGTGTGCTGTCCTTGATGCCCACCCATCGACGCCTTCATTTAGAGTGGTGTCAAGCACGAGGGAACTGGACTGCAGCGGAATGGAACCAGGTCTTCTTTAGCGACAAATCCAGCTTCAGTCTCGGCAGTGATGACAATCGTGTTCGTGTGTAAAGAGCCGTGATGAACCTCTCAATCCTGCCTTTGCTGTACAACGACACATCGCTCCCTCAGCTGGTGTGATGGTATGGGATGCCATTGCTTACAATACACGGTCGCCCCTACTATTGTTCCGTGGCACCATGACAGCCCAGCGATATGTTCATGAAATCCTGCAACCACATGTGTTGCCACTCATGCAACGGCTCCCAGGAGCCATTTTTCAACAAGACAATGCTCGGCCTCATACGGCAAGGGTGTCACAAGACTGTCTCTGCACGGTTACTACCCTTTCTTGGCCTTCCCGATCCCCAGATTTGTCTCCAATCGAGCATATCTGAGATCATTTGGGACGTCGAGTTGGGCATCCCACGAGTTTGAATGAACTAGAGGCAAGGTTACAGCAACTATGGAACGAAATGAATCAAGACATCATACAGAACTTGTATGACTCAATGCCCGATCGTATCGCATCGTGCATTCGTGCTAGAGGGGGCCCAACGGAGTATTAACTCCTCCGTTCTTTTGACTTTTTCTCTGAAATAAATTATCCTTTTTCTTTGATTTCCTTATCATTTACTTATATCAAAGCAGTCATTACGTATGTAAAATTTCGTTTCATTTTGACGACTACTTCTTGGTGCGCTAATTTTTTTGTCCATGAGTGTATTTCGTGGCAGCAATCTGAAAAGTGATACAGCTGTTTATATTAATTCGACGCAAAATCCTCTTTCGTGAATTATAGCCCTTCTGGGCTAACGCCCCTTTGGGCTAATAATATTTACTCGTTTTTTTCTCCCGCTAACCTATATATACAGGTAATGGAGTAATGTTGTCGATCCCAAAATTCGATCGTGAGTTTTTTATGAATAAGCACGAATTAGGGTCTCAAACACGTTTTTATTGTTTTTACAATGATGTCTGCCTGCGTGTGCATGTATATGCGTGTAACGATTTTTCATAAATGTCAACTGTCTCTGGTATCACCTAAAATTAAACTCTATGTAGACATTAAGGTGCGTCCAACGTAAGTGCTGATGATTTGATTACAACGAAACTGCAAGCAAAGTATTTCATATTCTGTTTCGTAGTTTAGTCAGAAGTATATCACACTCGATTCGTTTTATAGAGAAATTTTGTTTATTAAGTAATTTAACAACTCGGATAGTAAGATTAAGTGCTACGCCCGGGAACAGATGTCCCCTCTGGCCCCACCCTAGCTACGCCACTGCTTTCTCCCCTTCCTTGGCTTGCTTGTTTATGTGTGGTATGGGAGTACATGTAAGGGAATCTGTGTAAAGTGTTCTATAATTTGATTATTCTGCATATATTATTACACACACAAAAAAAAAAATCTGAAAGATTTCAGATTTTAAATTACGTCCAAAGGCGCGTTTTTTTAACGTTTCGTGTGCTACCTTTTTTTATTAAAATATCATGTACTACGTACTCAAACCATAAAATTCAGTTCAAAATCAATATCGCAAAATCATTTTAAAATGAACATATCTTTAGAATTTCCGTAAGTCTCGCGCGCTGGAGATAAAAATGTTTTTTTTTTTCCGTACAGTGTTGCCATTGCTCGCTTTGAAATCATTTAGTTTGTTAATCAGAAATTCGTTGAAATGTTACAAAACATAAAATCGATAATAAAGCAAATTTCAAATTCAAAATTAGGGCTTCCAGATGCCCATATTCGCAGTAGGATTACGTCATTCAAAATTCGATGGCTCTAGGTTGCGAGAAACAATGCGAGAAACATGCATACATTTATGCAGATCTTTCATTTTTTAAAATTTAATGCAGAGCGATAACATTTAGTGGCAACAATTTGAAAAGTGAAACGGGCATTCAGAGTGAATCGACGCAAAATCGCAAAACGAAAGTAATAGTCCTTCGAGAAAAAATCCCTTTGGACTAATAAATTAGAAGAAAAAAGTTCATCCAATAAAATTTCTAAAGATATGCTGTTTTTAAATATTTTAGCGCAAGGAGACGTTAGCCCAAATGCTCTCAAAACGTGTATGTGCCTATAAATGAAAAAAAAGCGCGTTTAGCCATTTATATAGAATCTGAAAGCTTTCAGATTTTTTCCTTTTGTTTTTCTTTTTATTACTTCTTATTTTTATTTATTTTTGAATTTAGAATAAGATTCAAATTTTGGGCAGTTTATGTAAAATTATGTGGAGAATAAAATATGCAATGATGTAAAAGTAAAGTAATAATTTTTACAAGAGACGCATATATATCGTTACATAATGGGTTAATGGTTCCTATTTACTGTGCGCATTTTTAAACTAAATTGAAAGCAATAATAATAATAGATGAAATAAGAAATGAAAACAATAATAATAAACAGATAAAATAAGAATAAAATTATTCATGATTAAATATAAGAAACACGTTTCAAAATGAGAAAAGCTAGCTTTAACTTCCAATTAATGCGGGTAAGGGAACTCACAAC
>KK119233.1:184435-240304 GCA_000611955.2 Stegodyphus mimosarum | reverse complement strand
TTTCTATGTATATATAGTATATATATATATATATATATATATATACTTTTTTTTGTCGTTTTGTCTCACTCGGCAAAAAGACGCTGAAGACGTAGAAACTGACTTAATTTGTTGTGGACACTATGCTGAGTCAATATGTGAGATAATTTAATAACTTAAATGATAATTCCAGAATGGATTAACCATGACTTAATTCGCAATAATAAAAGAATGCGTTATCTTTGTTTTTGCGAAGCTTAGTTTCTCTAGATTGGCAACAAATCCACTATTCTGCTAAGTTTCAAATGTAAACAAATATGGCTGTTATGGTAAAAATAATTATTCTTAGCCGCACTTAAACAATTTTAAATTCTTATAAATGTTGCATGCAGATTTACTATAGGCATAAAAACCTTAAGCGGCAGATAAAAAAAAACATGATTCAAGCATTTTTAAAGCAAAAAATGCTCAATTTACGAACGCATAAGAATAAAAAACTGAGCTCACTGAGTGGAGTAACAAAGTGGCTTTATATACATATACATATTTATATACTTTTATATACATTATATACAGATGTCACTCAAAAACATCGTCAAATTGCATTCGATAGCGGTCAAAACGGATACTTTCATTGAAATATGGTGTTATGAAAATAAAAACTTAATTTGTTGACTCGTCGCATCGGTGGTATTTTTTAATGTCATGCTGAGATGAATAAAAAACACTTTCTTCTAATTCTACTTTATGAAGCAAAATATATGTACAAATATTTATAGATTTGTGGGAGTTAACAATAGCTGATTTAATAACATCTCTATGTTACCACACCCATCCACCATCCACTCTTTCTCTTTCTCAGCACTGAAACATTTTAATTAACTGTATAGATTGGCGGCGCAGCGCCCTCTATAACTTTTTCTACAGCACTCCCCACCTGCACTCTTTAATAAGAGTACACAAAATTTACACAGCAATATCAACATTAATTAAAATGGCTTAATGCTAAATAGTACGACATGTATAAATGAATATATAAATGAATAACACACAGTAACTTACATCAAAAACACAAATGATACACCATAATTCAAAGAACATAATAATCAATAATATAAACATTGTAAAGGCTCAAAATGATATAAAATGTCCTAAATTAAATTTCAAAAGGATATAAAAGCTGGATAGTTCTGAATTGTCCTTTTGGTGTGCGAACGATGCACGCTCGTATATGTCCATCTCGTCCCACAATTACTTCTTCAACTACTCCCATATCCCAGAGTAGCTTAAATTGTTTTGGTCCTTCTACCAAAACAACGTCTCCTGTCTTAAGGTTACGCTCAGTTGAAGGATTAGCAAAGTTATGAGCGTTTCTAAGCTGTAGTAAATATTGCTCTTTCCACTTCATCCATGCTAATTTTAAGAGCTTAGATTGGTAAAGTTTCCGTCTAGTTAAAGTTTTCTTGCCTTGACTGTTGAAAATTTCCAAAAAATGCTCAGGAAAGTTAAATGTGTCACGTCTTGGCAGTAAAAACTGTGAAGGTGTGAGCGGGCGGGTTTCACACAGCTCGTTGCTCTCGTATGTTAAAGGCCTATTGTTTAATACACACTCGAGTTCAGTTAATATTGTAGAGAGTTCTTCGAGAGTTAGTAAAGCTCTCCCTAAAATTTTCTTCAAAGGATCTTTGATGCTTCTCATCAAACGCTCCCAGAAACCTCCCCACCATGAAGAACGTTCAGGAATGAACTTCCATGGATGTTAGGAACTCTCGCACCGTAGGATCTACGCTGACTCTTTTAAACCCCTTAATTATTTCACATGTGCTGCGGAAATTCTTGGCATTATCAGAATAAATCACCTTGCAGCTCCCTCTTCTAGCTATAAACCGTCGCAATGAAAGAATGAAACTTTTTGATGACATATCTGAAACTACTTCAACGTGTACAGCACGAGTGACGGCGCAAGTAAATAAGGGGCTATGTACACCTTTTTATGGATTTCCGCCTTTTCTCTTACAATAACAGCTCCAGTTAAGTCAATACTTACTACCGTGAAAGGATTGCTTTGAACCACACGAACAACTGATCGGTTAGCTGTTTGGCGGGCTTTACTGCAAACTTTTTACACACCAGGCAGGCGTTAATAATTTTCTTTACTACTTGTCTTCCCTTAGGTATCCAAAATTTATTCCTGATTTTGAACAATGTTGCTATAACTTCTGAATGGAATACTTTTATGTGTTCACTAAATATCACTAGTTCTGTAACTTCAACTTTGGCAGTATAATAGGATGTTTTTCGTCATCTATTAATTCTGCTTGTTCCAGACGACCTCTGACACGCAAAAGACCTCTACTGTCCAGATATGGTGCTAAATTATAAAGATTAGAATCGGGTGTTATTAGACTATTTCTCTCTAGTTGTTGAATATCCGAAAAATAATTCTCTCTTTGTACTTGTTTTATCCAATATTCCTCAGCTTCTTGGACCTCCAATACAGTAAGAGGATCTTCTTCACAGATACGTTTATGGCAAACTGCACTAAACATAGGCGACCCGAAATGGGACTCGACGCATCAGGTGGTTCATTAAAGTTTATTCTCTACTCTACACGTATATACATATATACAGATGTCCTATTATTAGGTGAACCAACCTTCAGCATAACTTACTGCATGAAACTCAAACCGATCAGACTCTTCTCTCTTTCGTTTTCTACCTTCGAATACATCTGCTGCCAAGCAGCGCCATCTACATTCTTTCTTTTTCTACACTCCACACCTGTAAACTCAAGTTCACACATCCAAAATACATACTATTAAGTCAATACTGATAAAATTAATCACAACATTTAAAACACTGTTTAAACAACATCAAATTGCAAATAACAATCAAGTAACGTTTAAACACTTTAAATCAACTTACAGATTACTTACTAAAGAAGAACCATGAATCAATTACACTGAATCAAAACTCACAAAAATGATACAACTTAAATTTTACGTATAACAACAATCAATATAGATACTCAGAAAAGGATACATATGCAAATAACAGAATCAAAATATTACAGTTACTCTTTACTACTGATTATACACCTCAAAGTTGTACAGTAATTGTACTGGTCTCTTTAAATTGCCTGTTTGAGTCTTTACGAGACAGGAACGAACTTGACCATCTCTGCCAGGATAAGTTTCTATTATCTTACCTATTGTCCACAAATTCCTAGGGAAACGGTCGTCATGTACAAGCACAATATCATCAACTTTAAACTGACTGGACACTTTAGTAGGAGGACATAAATTCATAGATCGTAATGAAAGCAAGTAATGCTTCCTCCAACGATTCCAAAAGTGATTTAACAAGGTTTGTTGATGTTTATACCTTTTGATCAAGGAATTTCTAGACGCAGTCAGATCTTCTCTGGATATTCTTATAACTGGAAGAGAAAGTAAACGCTTACCTATTAAGAAATGAGCAGGAGTTAGTGGTGAGGGCTCTGAAGGGTCATCGTAAATATATATTATGGGTCTTGAATTAATTATAGCTTCCATTTCTATGAAAACTGTTTCTAGCTCATTCAAACAGAGACTAGAACGTCCAACTATTTCCCTTAAACAAGTTTTGATCGTTCTAAAATGCCTTTCCCAGAACCCTCCGCACCTTGCTCCTTTTTCAACAATAAATTTCCAAGTTACACCATGCGAGGAAAATAAATTTTGTACAGATGGATGTTGAATACACTTCCAGATTTTTCGTAACTCGAGATCTGCACGTTTGAATGTCCTAGCATTGTCCGAATATATAGCTGAGCACAATCCAAGACGAGAAATAAACTTGCGGAATGCAAGCATAAAATTCTCTACTGTCATAGAAGGGACCAGTTCTAAGTGCAGAGCTCGAGTAGTAGCACAAGTAAACAAGAGCAGATAATGTTTATCTTTGCTGTTCTTTGTGAAGAAAGGACCAGCATAATCAAGACCTGTTACAGAAAATGGAGGTGATTGCAGAACACGATCAGTTGGTAAAGGAGCCATTTCTTGTGTACCGGCACGCACTTTATATCGTTTACACAAAAAGCACTTATTCAACGTAGATTTGACGAAGTGGCGTCCCTTTATGATCCAAAACTTTGCTCTAATTTGGGCTAAAGTAGCTTCAACTCCAGCATGAAACAGTTTAATATGAGAGTCTAAGATTACTAGCTCACTATATCTACCTTTATAAGGTAACAGCAACGGATGTTTTTCTTCGAAATCAAGATCTGAGAATTGAAGTCTGCCCTTTAAACGCAGAAGACCATTGGTATCCAATTCTGGGTTTAGTGAATAAATTGTAGATGTTTTATCTAAGAACTTTCCGCTTGAGAAATCTAGAATTTCTTTCGCAGTGTTTTCGATGTGTAATTTTCACCCAGTAGAGCTCGCTCTCGAAATCTCAACAGAACTTAACTGACATTTGAATTTGATTGAATTCTGTTTTATATTGTTCATAAACCGCATAACATACGATGTAATCCGTACACCTTTAGAAGTCTACTGAATCGGGTTAAATTCAGTAATGCCCCCCTTGTTTCTTTCTGAACGCTCTCCTCATCGATATTTGTCTGTTGACTTTCTGGCCAAAAGCTTTCAGGCTGAAGGAGCCATCTAGGTCCTTCTGGCCAAAGGGAACTTCTTACAAGGATAAAGGCACTTTCTCCGCGTGATAACAGGTCAGCAGGATTTTCTTTCCCGCTACAGTGAAACCAGCGTTCGGGATCTGTAAGTGACTGAATCTCCGAAACTCTGTTTGACACAAAGGGTTTCCAGTTTCTGGCACATCCCTTTATCCAGTAGAGAGATATTTGGCTATCACTTCAGAGATATGTTTGATGGCACAGTTCAGGAAACAGTTTTGTCAAATTCTTAGACAGTTTGGCAGCTACTAAAGCAGCCATTAATTCCAAACGAGGAAGAGTCATAATCTTGTGAGGAGCTACGCGAGCCTTAGCAACGATGAAACTGGTGCAATTACTATTTTTCGAATTAAGATATCTAAAATACGCTACAGCGCCGTAGGCTTTAGGGCTAGCATCAGCGAATACATGAAGACTAACATTAGATTTATCATAACTATCAAAATATTTTCTCGGAAAGGAAAAGTCTTCTAGCACCCTTAATTCGTCTTGCCAGTAAATAAAATCTTTAGTCATTTCTAATGGAAGAGTATCATCCCAGTTCACACCTAATGTCCAAATTTTTTGTAATAATATTTTCATTTTCATCAAAACAGGTTGAAACACTCCTATGGGATCATAAACTCTGCCATCGTTTGGAGAGCAGTTCTTTTTGTGGCCTCAGTACAGTCATATGATAATTTTCCCAAAACCTCGTAATTTAGTCTGATCTTGTCTGCTTCGGGATTCCAGATCATGCCCAGAAATTTTGACTCTTTCGCTAATCCTACATTATAACCCCTTTCAATCCACGAGGAATTAAGTTCCTCGGAATTTGACCTTAATTTTCTAAGATTCATCTCCGCATCTTTGAAAATCTTAACCGCGTCTGAGGATAATCGACATGCATCTTCAATAGTGTCTGCACCGTAATACAAATCGTCTACATATAACGAGGAATCTAACATTTCATAACTTTCGGAATTTGTGTTTTTATATTTTTTGATGTGGTATTTTATCGTCATCGCTAAAATTGCTGGACTGCAGCAAAGTCCGAATGGAAGACGTGTAAATCTCAAAAATTTATATTCTTCTTTACTATCTCCGAACCAGAAGAAATTTTAAATAATCCCTATCCTTTTCTAAGATCTCTATCATTAAAAAGGCCTTTGCTATATCTCCGCTGAAAGCAATTTCGTATTTCCGAAATTTTAAAATTATGTCCAAAACCGTTGGGATTAAACTAGGTCCAATGTCTAAAAAATCATTTAAGGATTTTCTCCTTTAGTCCTAGAAGAGCTCGCATCGTAAACGATTCTACAAATTGTAGTTTCTTTGGGTTTTATTATTTCCCTGTGCGGCATAAAATACGACGATTCGGTTATTTCCTGCGAACACTTCCTCAACCCTCTTTCATTTGCTCTTCAATTATGGATTTATACTGCTGATAAATCTCGGATTTCTAATTAGTCTAGTTTTGGGACATTCAAAGCGCTTTAAGGCTACTCGGAAATTATTTTCTAATAGCCCTGCTTCCGATTTCCATAACAAGCCAACATGGTATCTATTACCTTCTACACGTATTTCTTTTCAAAGCTCTCAATCACTTCCCTATCCACATTAGTCATCGATGAGTGTTCGGTAATACCCATCAAATCTAAAGACCATAAGGATCTCAATGACTCAGTTACGCAGTTCATTATAGCAGTGTTTATAGAAACTACTTCACTCTCTTGATCTTGGAGGCCAACTGAGACCCATCCAAATAGAATAGAAATCGCATAAAGTTCCTTCCCTAATTGGATCTTTTGCCCCGTACCATCTTCCAGTAATAATCAACCCCTATTAAAATTCCGACACTTCTTTTAGCTACACCTGCAATTCGTCTCATACATCATTTGAAGTGTTTGTTTTGATGGCGTGGTCAACTGCGCAGCCGTAATGGTGTCAATGACTAGACAGCTAATTTTTATTTCGTTCTTTTGCTTCGGATCTGAGATACAAAATTCGACAACTTTGTACGTTTTAGGTACTGCGCATTTTATTCCTAAAGAATAAACACACAGCGTTTCTTCTCCAATGAATTTTAAATTTAATTTCTTAACTACATTCTAACTACTTAATATGAACAAAACTTCGTGTAGCGCCGCAATCAAAAATTAAATTAGTTAACTCAGACCTACCGTCACAATGAGCTAACACTGAGCATGTTTGCAACAAAGCATTTTTCTTACATGAATTATTACATGGAACAACAGAAAGCGTGAATTTAGTGGTTCATCTAAAACGGAATTTTCTTGCGCGTTTTCGCATAATTCTTTTATATTCTGATTTGAAGGCGTTCGCGTTTTGTTAGGATTTGAACTATTCATATATAGTGACTCATGATGCGATTTAAACCCGCATTTTAAACAGTTAGTTTTATTCCTACATGATTTCCAAATATGATACTTTCGAAAACAAATAAAGCATCTATTTTCGTTACGTAACTTAGACATTTTTTCTTTAATGCTTTTATCACAAGAAAATGAACTGTGGGACTTTTCGCAGAAGATGCATGCGCGGTTATCAACAGTATTAAAACTAGCAGCCGTAGGTACATTTCTGTGAATTTTTTTATAATCGGACTTAGCATGTTCGAAACGTGGAGGCAAGGTATTTCTTTTTTCTTGTACTAGTAAACTTGACGCTTCACGACATTCAATTTCCCGTTTTATGAAGTCCAACAAATCTGATACATTAATTTCTCCGTTTGGTCTTTTCCTTCGATTAAATTCCAGAACGAATTCTTCTGGAATTGTTTTTAACAACACAGGTATTCATAACTGACCAAATGAACATTTAGTAACACCTTGCGCTTCCAAATTCCGAACTGCAATTTCGATTTCATCATATAACCTACGTAAAGCTTTAATATTATTTGAATTCTTTACTGGTTCTAAATTTAACAGCTTATTCATGAATTGACTGATTATTATTTCTTTTTTCCCGAATCTTTCCTTCAAAGTTTTTATACTCTCATCATAATTTTTTTCGTTTAATTCTAATGAAGATACTACGTTACTCGCGGCGTTGTTATTTTTTAACTCTCGCTGCACCCTTTCGAACTGTCTTTTCGCTAAACCAAAATTATTTTCCAAATTCTCTGGACTCCTATTCCACAACAAACGAGCCTCATACCTCCAGCTTACGTATTGCAAATCATCTTCAAACTGCTTAATTATTTGGTTATCGCATTCACTCCTTTCCGACGCGTAGTTAGTAATTTCTAAACTTTCCACTTCCCACAACTGACGAATCTGTTCCGATAATTTTTCTTCCTCTACCGTGTCAACTTGTATAAACACACCCGTAGACTCTTTCTCTGAAGAACTTAGCTTCTTATTCACTCCACCCACTCTACCACTCAACGACCAACCGAATATGCTTTCATACAATACTAAACATTCCGTCAAACGATGTGTTTTCTCCCTTAAAATGCAGTTCAAATAATCATTCCCAATTAAAACCTGCACCTCTGCTACACCACTTTCGTAACTGTCAGATAAATCAAATCCTTCTTTGCGTAGTTTATTTATGATATCTTCAGTTGGCCTCGCTATGGTATTGGAACATATGGTTTTAATTTCAAGTGCCTCGATAATGAGAGTAAATCCACTTTTATTTTTTAATGCAAGTCTTTTTCTTTTAAACTCTTTTACTGGCGGATTCGAAGATGCAAATGTATGAATTCTTAACCTTCCCTTGTCAACAGTTGGCAATTCCGTTTTTCTAGCGATGGATTGACACACATAAGACCATTCGGAAGCAGAATCGCATAACAACCTAACATTAAATGTGGAATTATTTCCGACTAGCTGGGCCCTCAAAGTCTGATAATAAATCACATCATTAGGAATTTGTTTATTCAACGTTTCGAGGAATAGTGAACTAACGTTTGTTTCTTTTACTCCGTTTACATTTTTATTGGTTTTACTTTCTTGCACTTTGAGTCGCACAGGCTCTCTAAATGGGACTGAAATTTGCAAATATTACATTTAACCCATTTCGCCTTACAAAATGGTTTTTTGTGACCTTTTTTTAGGCAGCGCTTGCACTTAAATTGATCATATAACGCTTTGTGTTTCTGTGAAATACTTAAGTCGCAGTCTTTTGAGAGGTGGGATTTTAGACAAAAGTCGCACATGTAAGCTCATTCAATTGATTGATGTATTAAGTGATTCAATTGATTGATGTATTTCAATTGATGTATTAAGGGTCGCCGCTGATGCCATTTTCTTTTTAATTGAACTAAAATTTTTGTGATAACTGTCAGTATTTCTCGCGCTGGTTTTCAAAAGTGTTTGTTGATTTTTAAGACCCAGAGTTAAGGACTTTTCGCGTGCTTCTACTTATTTCTTTAGAAACGACAATAAATCTGACACTGTTGACTCTTTGCCGGAATTATGTTCTCTACTAAATTGTAACACTAAGTCTTGGGGTATACACTTATATAAAATAGGAAGATAATTGCCATAATTAAAATTAATATCTAATGTTTCTAAACTTCTAGTTTTAACCGTTATTTCATCATACAATTTTCTTAAACTGGATACATCAGTCGAACGACTTACAGGCTCCAAAGATAGGAGAACGTTTATATGCGCACTAACTAATATTTCTTTTTTTCCAAATCTGTCAATTAAAATTTCGACGGCTTTTTTATAGTTTTCTCCTGTTAATGGTAATCCGCTTATAGCCTTTGCAGCTGAACCGGTGAGTAAAGATCTTAAATAGTTAAATTTCTCAACATCTTGAAGCGTATTGTTTTCGTGAATGGCAGCTTTATATTGAGCCCAAAATTCAGTAAATTTACATAAATCACCATTGAAGGTTTCTAAAGCAATACGAGGTAATTTAGTATTGTAATTAGTTTTGATTTCAGAAACTTGTGAAGTTGTCTCAACGTCTTGAAGCGTATTGTTTTCGTGAATGGCAGCTTTATATTGAGCCCAAAATTCAGTAAATTTACATAAATCACCACTGAAGGTTTCTAAAGCAATACGAGGTAATTTAGTACTGTAATTAGTTTTGATTTCAGAAACTTGTGAAGTTGTTTCGGTTTTACCAACATTCTGAATGTATTTCGTAACTTTCGATTTACATCTAATGATGGATTCGCTGTATTCTAAAGAATGTTCTACTTCTGTTTCTAATTCTTGCACAGTACTTTGAGCATTAATAACGTCATCATATTTTAACAAATTAGTTTCTCTCTCGATTAACACTGAAAGCGATTCCTGCAACAGTTCTAAATTTGGATTCTCATTTTGTAATTCGTCTTCAAGTTTCTTAATTAATTTTGTGACGCTAGTTCGAACCGAACCTCTAATTTTTCTTTTTCGCTCAACAGTTTCTTCGAGACTCATTTTAATTTGCAGAGGTAAATAGCATGCAAATGGAAATTGTACCACTCACCTTGTTGGCCGATGTCACCAGAAATGTTATGAAAATAAAAACTTAATTTGTTGACTCGTCGCATCGGTGGTATTTTTTAATGTCATGCTGAGATGAATAAAAACGCTTTCTTCTAATTCTGCTTTATGAAGCAAAATATATGTACAAATATTTACAGATTTGTGGGAGTTAACACAATAGCTGATTTAAAACATCTCTATGTGACCACACCCATCCACCATCCACTCTCTCTCTCTCAGCACTGAAACATTTTAATTAACTGTATAGATTGGCGGCGCAGCGCCCTCTATAACTTTTTCTACACATGGTACCCGGAATTTTTCGTGATTACAATATTTCCTTTGTACAAGGCAGTAAAAATGACGATACATGGGGGGGGGGAACTGTCTGAAAGGGTTCAGAGATTTCAACGATCCCCCAAAAGACTCTTTTAAAGTTTAATACGTTTTATCAGTAGTGATTATCAATAGAGATGGCCCAGGTGGAAAAGCGAAGCATTTATAGGATACTAGATGAACACGCATTTAGACAAACATGGGAACGTTCTACATCTTCTATATACTAAAAAAGTGAAAAAATTTCTAATGTAATTCTATAAAAATACCGGATCCTTTTAAGAAGATATATCATGAATTAAATGCGTTTTTATTTAAATCAACACGACTCAGTAAAAAAATGATATCCTTAAGAACTGCATCTATTGCTTTTAAATAGTTTAATTTGTTAATGAATCACAGACAGATCAAGTATTAAAGAATGAATAATATTTTGCGTTCTTTCGAATGGCAACAGACTCAAATGAAAAGTGAAATAACCAGTGGCGGCTCGTAATAAGCACTGTGGAACTGCAGCACCCCCTGTTTCCATTATTATTATTTTTAATATTTAATATAATGACCCCTTTTGTCTTTAATTCTTTCTTTATACTTCTACAATATATAATCCTTAAACTTAATGTCAGTAGCCATCCTCTAATTTATGAAAAAGGTACGAAATTTTTGTATGGAACTGCGCTTCATAAGGCTGTTCTGCGAAAGAGCGCACAGAAAGCAGCACTCGAGCCAGGGAGATAAAACAGCACTGTCGCTCTTGCAGTGCCGAAATTTTGGAAACGTGATTATTTCTTACTCCGCGAGTGTGGTATTTTGCTGTTCTGCGCATGCGCTCTTAGGAAGCAGCGTACGAGGCTGAGAGGGAGAGAGCACTGTCGCTTTTGCAGTGCCGAATCTGGAGTGTCGTTGGGAGCTGGTTCTATTTTTTTTACTCCGCGTGTGCTGTGTTTAAAAATCATACACCATATTCTTGGTTAGATTATTTTTCAGCTATTCTATTTGATTCATTTTTTTTCGGTTCTTTTATTTTATAGAAAACTTTAACCATGTCCTTGCATCCTCAAGTAATAAATTCTGTGACTGTAAGTGAATTTCAAGAACTTTCGTTTTCATGCGCTTGCAATGCTTTCAATATAGAAAAATTTCCTCAGTTGTCATCCAGAGATCAAGGAGAAAATTATTGATCTCTTCGGGCAAATTAAAACAAGAAGAATGGATTTCATTTTTAAATGAATAGGTAAAGCTTTAACAATTTAAGTTAAAGTAATTAAGAAATGTTTAATTTTTCTTTTGTAAAATTTCATGGAAGTTTCAAAATAAATTTTCTTTTTATACATGTTTGTTTCCCTTTTACACAGGTTTAAAACAAAGGTTAAATTTTTTTGGAACAGCACCCCCACTAATTTTAGCTACGAGCCGCCACAGGAAATAACTAAAAATCATGTGTCTATACTAATAGTCCTTTTGAAGTTAAAATGCATAAAATTAGGTAATTGATGAATGAAGATATGTACATTTCTTAAAGTCCACAGTTTTTACTGACGAAGAGAGATTCTGGCATATGTGAAAGTGCAGTGATTAATAGTTCATTCAGCCCTAAGTCGTGCGACTTCATTTGAAATTATATTCTGGGCCTAAGCCGTCCAATGTTCAAAACCCGGTAATTTGTGATGGTGGTTCTCATACTATTAGCAACTAGCTGAACCTAATAAAATACTAATTGGATTATTAAACTAATTACCATATCTCCCCCTGCATAAACCGCTCCCAAGCATAAGACGCTGCTTGTTTTGGGGGCCGGAAAATTGAAAAAATGGACAATTACTTTGTTGACAGACTGGTTTTTACGAGCCTGCTGAATTAAAATTTAATCGAAAAAAATATTACCTTAAGTTATTGAAATCAACGTTTATTCAGTGTATAACTCATCTTACTGTTAGAAGTACCATTCATTAGCTTCCGCTAAAATACACATTAACTTAAAGTGCATTCTCCTCAAATCTATTGTATCTATTCATCTTTATTGTTGACAGTCTTATTCTAAAAAGATTCTTTTGTAGATCCTTACCTTTAGGTGACTTAGTGTACACTCAGGAGGAAGCTTCTTTGTTAGGAACAAGGAACGATATCATTTGAAACCTTCACACATCTTTGCTGGTTTGCGAATGGGGAGTGGAAGCAACTGTGGTTAATCTCAAATGAAATTTCAGATGTTTTCTTTCAAATATTTTGTAAACAAACAGGTGAGCGGTATTCTAAGGATTAACACGCCCACCGTCGTCGATAAGCTTTCACCCTTCATTTCGTTCGTTGGCGCCGGTGCCACCGTTCTATAAGAAGCACCCAGAATTTAGACACGAAGTTTTGAAAGAAAACGTGTGTCATATACACAGAAAAATACTGTATACAGGTTTTTCTTTTATTGTTATTATTATTATTATTATTATTATTATTATAACTGCTTTAGACGACTGGCTGGGCAATCTTTAGACACGTGGCTTCATATGATTGCTGGCTACGGGTCGAGGTAGTAATTAACGAAAACAGTGAAGAAGAACTAATATTATTGTTTTAAACCCCTTAGTTTGTTAATCAATAACAAATAGATTAAATTCGAAACAGAGATGAAATATTTATATTTTGCTGAATGGTCTCACATTTGACAAGCGGAAAATAAAATACTTTATTCTGAACAGACATTTCTTTGAAATCTCTGAGTGTGATTACATTTGAATCTTACGCTTTGCCGAGTGGTTTAAATCGCCGAGTTTCTTATTCTAAATTTCATTAATTTTATGCGAAACATAAAATAAATTTTAAAAAATGAATAAATAAAATAACAAATCTGAAAGCTTTCTGATTTACGTTTTTTTAATGTTTTGTGTGTTACCTTTATTTATTAAATATCATGTTCTCCGTACTTAAACCATAAAATTCAATTCAACAACAATATCGCAAAATAATTTTAAAATGAGTATATCTTTAAAATTCCTAATGAACAGTCTCACGCGCTAAAGATACAAAAGTTTTTTTTTTTTTTTTTGGTACAGTGTTGCCATTCCTCACTTTGAAATTGTTGAGTTTGCTAACTAAAATTCTTTAATGTCTGACAAAATATGAAATAGATAATAAAACAAATTCCAAATTAGGGCTTCCAGGTGCCCATATTCGATGGAGAATTACCTTATTCAAAATTGGATGGCTCTAGGTATCGTTTTATCTGTATGCGAGAAACATACATACATTTACGCAGATTCTTCATTATTTAATTTCTTTAAATATAATACAGGGCTGTACTATTTGGTGGCAACAGTTTAAAAAGTGAATCAACGCAAAATGGCAAAACGAAATTAATAGCCCTTCTGGGCTAACGCCCTTTGAACTTAAAAAAAAGGGGGGAGTTGAAAATTCGGACTTTGGATAGAGAAATGTGTGTATTCAAAATTTGGTAACCCTAGGTGCCGCTGTTTTCCCACAAAACGAGAAACATAAATACGGACTGCTTCCTCAATACTAGAGAAAGAATATTGTTCTTTAGAAAATAAAAGCAATTTAATTTAATATTACTTTTAGGAAAAAAGTATTCAGTTGCACCCGGATTAACGCGGGACAGTAAACAGCCGATATGAGTGGAGAAAAAACAAAAGCACTTGCGTCGGTCAGGAGTCGAACCCGGGTCAACTGTTTGGAAAGCAGCGCTGCTAACCCTTTATACCGCTCAGTTTTTCCTTTAATAAGACGAAAACGGTGTCAATGATCATACGCAACAATTCTTGAGCTTTATAATGAAAACGACTTTCAGGTGGAATATTTAATTGCACAAAAGCATTTACCTTACGCTCGGGACTGAATTTCGCAGAAATCAGACTACTTCGGTATCTTGTTTAAATAGAAATAAACATATTTATTTATTTTTATTTTCGAAACTAAATCTCTTATAATGTTGTGCATATTTTTTATCAAAAATAGCTTAGATAAATTTTGAAACATTACCTGAAGAACCTACTGTAGAACTTTAAGCAAAATTTAGAATTTAAGGTATGCATTAACTCTAAAATTTTATCATATTTTATATGAATTTTCTCTCCTAAAATATATTTTTAAACTTTGAGAAGATACTAAATTGTGAAACACTGTACAGGAAAATCACATGAAATTACCTTAAAATAAAACACTATTTAACAAGAGTGGTTATGAATTATTTTGACTTCATGTACCCCTTTCACCATTGCTAGACAATTATTTCCCCACCCTCCATTCCAAAATCCGAAAAGTATATACGCATTTATTTAAATTTAGATTATGTTCTAATGTGTTTTGTAAATTAAAGGAGAAAAAGTATAGAAAATCTTGATAAATACCATAATTTCAATAAAAGTAGTTTTTTATATCCATAATCTAAAACTAAATATTTGACTGGTAAATAAAAGCTTGACTGCATTCCCCTACTGAAAGTATGAAATTCCCCTTTCTCTGGAAGAATTACCCTGTGACTGAGCACACCTCTTGCACGCTGCCTTTCTATAAACTGAATCCAGAAATTACCATTGCGGGAAATCTCGAGATTAAAAATATGGAGACCCCATTCTTGAAAAATTTTTTAATATATCTTGGATTTCTTGATTTCGTCGAAAAATTCTTAGAAAAGTAAGAAATTAAGCGAGCGGGGGAGGAAGGGGAAGGACTATTCCTGATAAATGACAAATCATGGTTTTTACTTCCTTATATATAAATATATGTATTTACACATACTTTTGTTGCAGCTGATTGCAATAAAAAAGAGAGGTGCATTATTACATGTTATAGGAGTCCGATGTACAAAATTTCAACGTTCTAATGCTAATGCAGTTATGCGAAATATGTACATTCATTTTCAGAAAAAGGAGTTTCTATTCCATCCACACGTACAGACATCACCGAAAGTGGTAATTTAAATGGATTCAGAAATTTTCAAAATGGATATTTCGTTTGAAATCTGAAGCCCTAATTTTTTCTGCGATTGCAAAACTTCCTTTACTTCATACAAGAAGTAAAAATTTAAGTACAATAATTTTGATAACATTTTTTAAATAAAATTGGGAGAAAAATGTAGCGAAAAAATGAGTTCAGGTTAGCGAAAGAAGAGCATTTGAAAGAACACGATTCAAATTCGCATTATAAACTGAAGTTGACAGATTTTCTTAAGTAGGAAAACTTTAGGAAAATCTGACTTAGAGTAAAAAACTTCAAAAATTGATCAAGGGAAAAAAAAAACCGGCATACTGTATGTACTACTACACATAGAAACAATCTGAACTGACCTTAGGAATTTTCATACGCTACATACAAGCGAAAAACACATGAGTAAGTAGCACACGAGATTCCCAATTTCATGATTCTTCAACACCCTTAACTCTAAAGTTTTATAATCAGCGATAAAAATAAAAGACTTTTATTTTATATAAATACCTTAATAATATAAAAATTATAACAAAAAATATTAAAATATTGTTAAATTATAACAAAAATTTTGTTAAATTATAACAAAATTATAACAAAAAATTTAAATAATTATTACAAAAAAGAATACAATAATTATTACAAAAAAGAATACAATAATTATTACAATATATAAAAATAAAAAATCTGACAGCTTTCAGATTTTACATTACGCCCAAAGGGGCATATTTTTAAGCTTTTCTGTGTTACCTTTAATTTATTAAATATAATTTTCTTCGCACTTAAACCATAAAATTCAATTCAACAGCAATACCGCAAAATAATTTTTAAATGTGCATATCTTTAGAATTTCCGATACACAGTCTTGCGCGGCAGAGATAAAAAAATTTTTTTTCGTACAGTGTTGCCATTGCTCGCTTTGAAATCGTTGAGTTTTCTTAATCAAAAATTCGCTAAAGTGTTGCAAAATATGAAATAGATAATAACACAGATTCAAAATTCGAAATTTGGGCTTCTAGATGCCTGTATTCGGAGGAGGATTACGTTATTCAAAATTTGATGTCTCACCGTTGTTTTACCACAATGCGTGAAACATACATACATTTGTGTAGATTCTTCATTATTTAACTTAATATAACATAGGGCTTAATATAACATTTAAATTGCTTAACTTAATATAACATAGGGCGATAATATTTGGTTGCAACAATTTGAAAAATGATACTGACATTTACAGTAAAGCTACGCAAAATGCCAAAATGAAGTTAATAGCGCTTCTGAGCTAACGCTCCTTTGGGCTAAAAAAGAATAAAATAATTATTAATAATTATTAAAAAGAAATAAAATAATTATTATAAAAGTAAAAACAAGTAAAATGTATATTACAAAGGTCAAAAAAAGTATAGCTATTTTAACGAGTCTAGCTAGCGTAATTCCATAAGTCTAGCCAATAGTTAATAATAACATATATGAAGACCTGCGTTAATTGCTTATAATCGCTTAGCTTTTTAACCAATGATAGTCTGAAAGGACAATTAGATAGCTTATGTCTTGCCGAATGAGAACACTGTCGGAAAAAAATATTTAAAAGAAAAAAATATTTAATTTCGGGCAGCGGCAACACTTTTCTTTTAAGTCGTCGATTAAATTTGAAAGACAAATATATTACGTTTTGCCCGGTGACAGCACATTACTTTTAAATCGCAGAGTTTCTCTGTTAAATTTGAAAGAGTAATACTTCTTGCGTGGACAGCCGTTTCTTTTAAACCACTCAGTTTACTGATTAGATTTGAAACATACTGAATTTCAAAAATAAATTGCTTACGCTTTGCCGAATGACAAAACGTTGCTTTTAAATTGCCGAGATTGTTAATGAAAATGTCAATAAATTCGTACGAACTATCAAATACAAAAACAGAAACAAATTCAAAATATGGGCTTCGAGGCGCGCAGTTTTTGATGAAGTACAAAATGTGCTCAAAACCATAGGTATAGATTCTTCATTATTTAAGACTAGAGAAGATGTGGGAGGAAAGTTATGAATCAAAAGTAAAGTTTTAATCAGCTTCTAATCTCTCTTTTATTTAAACGCAGGACTGACTTTGCAAAGAAACCGAAAATAATAATCTGAAATTACTTTTAGAAAAAAAGAAAAAAAATACTCAGAGCCAGCCGGATTAACACGAGACAGTAAATAGCAGATATCAGGAAAGAAAAAAAATCTTATGCGTCGGCCGGGAGTCGAACCCGGGTCAACTGCTTGGAAGGCAGCTATGCTAACCGTTATACCACCGACGCTTCGGCTGAGAGTCACAGTTTTATCTTTGTTAAGAGCAAATCTGGGTCGCAGATGACGTGAATCATTTCATCTGTCGTAGTCTGGAAGAAAAAACAAGTTAACAATACAAATTAAAAACACCAACAGAGTTGCGAGAAATTCATATTATTACTTCTTTCTACTCCAGTCTGAAATGCTCTGAAGTTTTTTAAATCAGATGCTTTTTTAGTCCAAAGGAAGTGTTTTTTAAATTTTTTTAAAAATTTTTAATCAAAATTATATGTGTTGAAACTGTGAGTCTAAAATTGTATTGTGATAGCATTTTATTTAAACATTCTTATGCATACTGCAGTTATAATATAATTTTAATAAAAGTAATTAGAGTAAGCATAATTTTTTAAATCAAAATCTAATATTTAATTATTTACCATTTAATATTGATTGTTAGTTAATTAAACACTCCAGGGTGTAGAGAAAAGATATGCTGTATTTAAAATTATTTCAGCACCAGAGAATTTCTTAATTTTAAAAAATGTGTTGTGCAGAATTTGAAGTATTTTATATCGTAAGCAAGACACCCATTGATTTTGCTAACAATAAAAATTTTGATGAGCTAAATAATGGGGTAATTGTAAAATGCGTCAAAAAGCCTATTATATGAAAAAATAGTAAATGGAAATGGAATTATCATAGATGATTTTTCGCATGCACCAAATCTCTGCCGCAATTGTCAAACTTAAACTTTTTAAATGATTAAGTCATGTTCAACTAGAAGTTCTTCTTATGGTCAAGAATTAAATTCTCCATTTGGCAATGTTCTTGCAAACACAATACATACACAATAGAGTTTATTTTTCTAAAAGAAGTTTTGAAAATTCCCCACCTGCACGAATGGTTGACCTGCTGGAGGCCCGGACGGATATCTCCTTGAGGCTCTCCTTATTGGGAACGATTACCATGCAAAATGTCAACCCAAACATATGACTAATATTTACTTAAATTAAATAATTAAAGAATTTGGAAAATAAAAAATATTAAGAATTAAGAAAAGGATCTAATGTAGATACCACACGACTTCCTTGTACAGCCTGTTAAATTATACACGTGTTTCGCTGCACTTCATTTAAGCTTATTTCCCCGAATTATTCCAACTTAATTAAGCAATCCGTCGGCAAGTTGAAAATGACATCCAAAACTGCAAATTTCGAAATTAAGTATCTCGGCCAATTTTTTCCCTACGGGAGTCAAACTTCTTATTTTATTTTTTCATTATTTTTTACTTATTTACTTCATATTTTCATATATATATATCTTATTTATTTATTAAAATATTTCACGGTTTTAATTGAATTTCTTTTCCTTGGAGATGATATATAAAAAAGTTTCTTAATAATAAATTATATATTTATATGTAATGACAGCACACCATATTATTTGAATACTCGATGATATCTAATTTATAGAATGATGAACAGAAATCCAACTGAGGAATAAATGTTCCATTGAGGTTAGTAGCACGTAATCCAATCCTGTAAGACTAAAAATGTAATAAAAGCAAAATTTTGGAAGCATTGAAGTAAGACCACTGAGATGTAAAAGCGTAACAATGTTGCTTAGTGTAGATACTTGACGCTTAGAGCGTCCATCCATTTTGAAGAAGATGCAGTCGAACCAGATTAAATTCCTTTTTTGTTTAAATTCACATTTATGGTCACAATTCACTTGGCGCTCCAATCGTGCCTATTTCCGAAACATTTACAATTTTGATACTATGGCGATAGAAGCGATCATAGCAGCACGTAGATGATTACAGCAGCGTCTTAAAAGGATGAAAGCGTAAGCGAGAAGGGAAGAGTGTCGCAGTACTTCAGAGGAAGAAGGGAGGGAGTCGAAAAGTTCCAGTTCCGAGTTTTGGTTTACAATTATTTGATTGGGCAAGTGGTAACTGCATTAAATATTACGTAAGATCGCATGATTAATTTGAATGACGCAGTTTAGACTTATAGAGCTATTTTTAAGATAGAGAAAGGAAGTCTGCAAATTAAATAAAAAATAAAAATTAAAATTAGAAGTTAACTTTCAGATTTTTATCTTTCATATATATCTATATATATTTGTATATATACGCTTTTGCTATTGCAGATTGTATTAAAAAAGGGTGATGCACAACCACATGTAATAGCAGTCGCACATTTAAAATTTCAACGTTCTTCGACTAATCGTTTTTGAGTTATGCGAGATGTATACGTATGTACGAACGTATAGATGTCACGAAAAAAACATCATTTTGATTCCATTTTATGATTTTATTTTGCAAAGGACAGTTTTTTATTCTTTCCGTTAAGTACAGACGTCCATAGTCAAAATGCATTCAACAATCAAAACGGATATTTCGGTTAATATCCCATAATGGAAATTTTTCGCTGTTACAATCCATCTTTTACTTCCCACAAGGATGTAAAAAAGCCGCTGAATGGAAGCTTACTAAGGTACCGAAGGGCCCCCGATCAAATCCAAGGCATGGATGTTTTGTAAATGTATAGTGTCTTTGCGGCATGGGGGCACTCTAAATGCATGACGAGCCGAAAGTCCTCTCGGGTGGTTTGGTGGTAGGGGAGATGGGGGGAGAACCACTTCCCCCGGGGTGCGCGCTCTCAAAATTGGAGTGAATGTAGATGTCCAACCTCCTTGAGGCTCTGGCAACCATTTTTCATGAATTATAGGGACAAGACAACAACAAAAATAAAGTAAAACCAGCTAACTAAGCAAAGAAACGTGTATTTGAAAAAGATTATTTATCTACCGTTTTTGATGATTTGAAAAATGTTTTTAACTTTTCTGTGAATAAAAGAAACGAAAATTGCTTTATGCGAGATTTGGCTTCTGAAATATTTTTATAGCTTCACCAAAATGAATGTTTTTAGCTACTGCATTTTCAATGAAAAGGAGTACCAAACCGGTAAGTCTTATTCGGTTCATTTTCGATGAAAAATAGCTTTTAATCAACTTCGAATCTGAAAAGATTCTCTTGCAACAAGCATCTGAAACACAGACTCTTAAAAAAAGTCTATAATGCCAAATATAATTTAGGGAGAGATTTTTGAAAGCCCATGTCTACCATAAACTTTAACATTTTCAGTGCAGACAACTTTTTAGCTTTGTTCTTTTATTTTTTTATATTCCTTCACGATTAAAATGTGGTATGCTTGATAAATGTGGTATGTGTAATTAAAAACTTAAGGTACTTCTGAGGTCCCATACGGGTCGCCTCCCGATACCTCTCGGACCTCCCCGAGGAAGAGAATGGAAAACAAAAGGTAACTCGATAGCATTCTCTAATATATATTGCACAACACAAATTTAGTACATCAGTAGCATAACTCTTGGTTAGAAAATGGTGTAATTCACTTTATATTTTCGGACAAAGTGAATTACACCATTTCAATACACTCTTTTTATCGAAAATACTTAAAGTTTTTTAATCTATCTCGATCTATTTAACCTATCTTACATATTCAACAGTATCACATTAACTACGCAGAGATAAATAATTGCCATTCTTTCAAAAAAGGTGTTAAGCCGAAAACTGGACATCTATGAATGTAGTTTTACAAAAATAAATGGTAGAGTTTATAACAGTTTTATAAGAATGTCGGGATATGATTCCTTTTAAATCGCTTAGTTTGTTAATCAGTAATAGCCTGATTAAATTCGAAAGAAAATTTAAAGATCTTACGCTTTGCCGAATGGCAACACAATGGCACATAAATATATATGCATATTATTAATTATATACTCGTATATATATTTATTATTAGAATTAATAATTACATGTATTTAGTATGAATTATTATTAATTTGCTACTAATTACATATATATATAATTAATAATAAATTCATAATATCTGGAATTTGAAGATCACAAAATAACCAAAAATAATTCTAAACTGTGGAACAAATGAATCTATTATTCTTGGGCAGGAGAGGAAAAAAATACATCACTGCGTCGGCCGGGAGTCGAACCCGGGTCAACTGCTTGGAAGGCAGCTATGCTAACCGTTATACCACCGACGCTTCGAGGATAAAACACATCTTTACCTTTTTGAAGATTAAAACTGTGTCACTGACCGCTTGCAACAGTTCATTCTCATCCAGAGCTCGACAGTGAAAATAAATTCACTGTATGTTCTTGAGTTTGTTGATTAAACTTGAAAAGCAAATATCTTACGCTTTACAAAGCGGCAACACATTTATTTTAAATCGCTGAATTTTCTTCTTAAATTTGAAATTTAAATGTCTTTCGCTTTGCCAAGTGGCAACAGATGGCATTTAAATCACCGAGTTTGCTAATCAGAATTCAAAATTCGGCTTTAGATGCCGTCTCTTTTTTACAATGCAAGGAATGACCGAACAAACATACATACTTGCATACAAATTCATTATTATTTACTAATAGAAAAAACCGTGCGGCAAATTTGAAGCCCTATTTTTAGCCCAAAAGTGCTATTAGTCTCGAAACAATATGTTGTGTTCTTTCATTTTAATGCCTTATTTCACGTTCTCTTCGTGTCTGTTGCCAGTCGGAAAACATAAGATATTATTCTTACGTATTTTGTTTATCTGTTATTAATTCTATTATTTCACTTTTTATTCCAGTTCGTTGTCATTCGGAAAACGTAAAATATTTTACCTCTCATACTTAATCTGTCCGTTATTAATTAATAAACTAAAAACGTTATATATTTACTTTTCATATTTAATCTGTCTGTTATTAATTAAGAAATAAAAGCGTAAGATATAAACATGTCACATTTAATCTGCCAGTTACTGATTAACAAACTATAAACGCAAGATATTTTACCTTTCAATAATTAGCCCGTCTGTTATAACTAACTGAAAACGTAAGATATTTCCATTTCCTATTTAATTTGTCTATTATTAATTAACAAACCAAAAACGTAAAATATTTAGAGTTCACTTTTATTCTGTTTGTTACTAATTAACAAATTAAAAACTTAATATATATTTAAATTTTCCTATTCAATGTGTCTGTTGTTAATTAACAAACTAAACTACTTAAAAGCAGTACATGCAGTTCTTAATGATATTATATCTTTACTTTTTAATGGGATTGATTTAATTAAAAATGCGTTTAATTCTTTATTTATCTAATTAAAAACATTGAATATTTTTATAGAATTACTTTAAATATTTTTTTTTTTACTTTTTAAACATACACAACGTATAGAATATCATGTTAGTCGAAATGTATATTCATATAATATCATATAAAATGCTTCGCTACTTCACCTAGGCCGTTTTTATGGATCATATCTACTAATAAGCTGTATTAAATCATAAATAAACCCTTTTGTGCAATCAATAAAATCCGAACTCTTTCAGAAAATTTTTTATTTATTTATAAATTACATGTTCAAATCCCTATTTCAAGAATTTTTAAATATCTGGAATCTGAAGATCACAAAATAAATGAAGACACTTTTTACCTCGAAGTAATTAATAATTACATCATGTATTTCCATACATGATGTAATTATAACTAACCCGGGCATTTAATACCAAAAACATTTTAATCTCTACAACAAGTAAATCTGTTAGTCTTGAGTAGGGGAGAGAAAAAAACTGAGCTGCGTCGGCCGGGAGTCGAACCCGGGTCAACTGCTTGGAAGGCAGCTATGCTAACCGTTATACCACCGACGCTTCGGCGACCTAGCACATCTTTACCTTTTTTAAGATCAAAACTGTGTCGCTGACCGCTCGCAGCATTTCATCCTCATCTAGAGCTCGTTAGTGAAAACAAATTCACGCGTGATCTAAATGTTTAGTAAATTCTGCATTTTCTGGCGTATTCCCCTCCTTTTATTAACTAATTTTGCTGTCCGAAAATCAAGGAGGGGGGGGGGAAGTCTTATGAAAATCATTTAATTTCGAAATGACCTGGTTACAGTATGAATATAACAAGTGAAAAATAGTCATGGATAAATACTCCAGGGAAATATCGCAATAACTCTTTCTTTAAAACAAAGCCTACATAGATTATAATAAAAAGATCTGGTGTAACTGTCAAGTTCTAATAACTGCCCTTTCTAACGTCTTTTCTAAGTGTCAAGTTCGATAGTTAGAAAGGAAAGGTTCGGCGTAACCTTGGAAAGTAGTTTGCTAGAGTTTGTTTTTAAGACGAAAACAATTACTGCATGGACGAATCCATTTTAAAAGTTAGGGGAGCTTGTTTTCTGAACGAAATACTTTATTTCCATTTGTATGGTTACTATTATTTAAGTTAGCAGTTTTTTGCAATTTCAGTTTTTTTATTATTATAACTTCTGCTTTCTCTTTCCTCACCAGAATGTAAGTGAGAGTATTTACGCTGAGGTTTTTGAATTGTGAGACACAAAGTATCTTTCGCGAGGACTTCCTGCCAACTCTGATCAGTTTGTAATTCTTCGGCTTTCTGTTATTGCTGCCGGCATTTAAATTCCATATGCCAGTTAAGAGTTTTTGAGCCAGCTTATATATTAAGTTAATTGTGTAGTCTTTGACTACCATTCTACGTTATAAATTGGAATTTGACTGTCGCTTTAGTTACATCGTCATGAATTGCAGTAGAATTTTAGCATTTCAAGAACAAGATTTTCAATATTCATTTTCAACAACGTGCATTTAATTCATGTTTAAATAAAAAAAATATTTTAAACTTTTCTAAGTCCCTGTAATTAATTTCAGGCAATTCCGTAATTCGCTTTACGTTTGTTAGTGTTTTGGGCTATTTAGCTTTTACCAAATGAAATAAAAGTCTATACATTTCCTAATTAGGTGATACATTTTCATGTTCATTACTCAAATTACTGAGAACTAATTTTAATTATAACAGTTTTCATATGAAAACTGAAACTTCAGTTTCATATCAAACTGATGATATGAAAACTGAAACGAAACAAGAGTAATTGATGAATTGAGAAAAGATTGAAAGACAAATGAATGGCAACACTAGACACCGTTTCGACAATTCTAAACATACACTACTTTTAAAAATTTTGCGATTTTGCTGTCGAATGTTTTGTGGGGTAAGTGTAAAGTTTAATAATAGAGTTAAAAAGACAAAAAATTTGTGGGTCATCTTGTTAAGAAAACTGGACATGGATATGATGAACTAAAAAAATGCCAAAAATAGAAAAATATATAGCAGCACGTAATGTTTTAAAAATATGCTATTTTTAAATACGTTGTGGTTTTCCTGTTGAATTTTATATGGGTGCGAAAAAAGTGAATAACGTTACAGAGACAGAAAGTTAATTATAAAAAGTCAAAAATATTGTGTTAGTCATCTTACTAAGAGAATGGAACACTGAAATTATAAACTGAGAAAGGATATTCAAAATGGAATTTTTCGCGACGTCTGTACTCTCATAGCTGAAAACGATTAGCCTTAGACACTTGAAGATTTATATACGGGAGTGCTATAACATCTAGCTGCGCACCTCCCTTTTTTATTGCAATCGGCCCTACCAAAATTTGCATATATACCCATCCTCTTTACCTGGCTTTAAAGTCCTTACTTTGGCTTTGAACTTAGTCATATACTACTTCCAGTTACGGAAGGTTTTAAAATCATGTTTTGGCAATGTCAAACTTGAAAAAAGAAAATATTTGGCAAATAACGAAATCTAACTTTTAATGCAGTTTCCAGGTTCCTATACTTATATCTGGAAACGTTTTAGCTTGGTATGAAAATATAAGAATTCAATAACAAAATAAGAATTCAGTAATTTTGACACCTGTAGCAATAAAATAGCCGGAATATTTAATTTCAAAATTAGTTTTTTTTTTTTTTTGTTGTTGTTTTGTTTTGTGTGTGTGTGTATGTCTATGCCTGTATTTTTCAACTTGCCTTCAGGGATCGATTCGTTAAATTAGAATAATTTTAAATGAAGCGCAGCAGAAAATGTGTATAATTTAATAACCCACGCAAGGAAGTCACGTAGTATCTACATATTTCTTAGAATATGACTTAGGACATTTTAAGTTAATATCTTCGGAATCAAGAGCAGTAGCGGCATCCTTAGAAAAGGAATCGGCGTTCTTCGTTTCCTTTCGTTCCTTGCATGTCCTTTCACCCAAAGGTAGCTTCATGCGCGTTGGCCAGTATTATCTACGCCGAGAAACCTCAGAGATGTATCCCTTCTCCAAAGTACCAGCACTTTCTGGTTTCCCAAACCTACATTTTGGAAAATGGTGACGGCACCGCGCGATACGCAGCCAATATGCAGGGCCAATGAAACTGAATTTGAAATAAAACGAAGTATAGAAAAAAAGTGGGGATAAACAAAGAGGAACTGTGTGCAGTTTGAGATGTCTAAACTCAACCACAAATAGTAGGCACTTCATTTCATTACATGCTCAGGCACTACTCGTCATAAACACTTATTTTAGATACTATTTGTGCATGCGTTTGAGTCCGCAGAAAAAAAAAAATCTCAGCTACTAAACTCTTCCTGTAGAAGGCAGACATCAGCATCAAGCTTTATTGAGCAATAAAGGAGCCTACTAAAACCGAATACTGAGAAGAGCAACATAAAAGAAATGCCGCTGTATAAAAACCATGTATACGAAAGTCGCATGGGAATTTTACACTTATATGAAAAAAAGGAGAATCCTGAAAAAACGGCAATTTATAAAATCGCTATAAAAACGTGTTTCCGGAGGCCTAAGTAGGCTTGGTGGATAATGGAGCATTAAAAGGTAGGTTCGCTATAAAGAGCATTCAGCTGCAGTTAGCGACATTATGACCCAAGGCAAATGTCTCCCCCGTGGTTTCGAGAAGTGTGAAGTTTCCACTTTTTGTTCTGCAAGGGAGGTCTAGGTTTCGTTGAATTGTTTTATTTATGGCCGGAATCCGGTTCTAAAATGATAAGACAAAGAAGAAGTCATAAAAAGTTGAAATATTCGTTCTATTCTCATGGATAAGTTTAGAATAAAAATTTTAAACTGGTACCTAAAAGGATCAATCATGTAATGTCATTCTACCGTTTTTATAGGTTGTGACTATCGAAAACAATCTCTGGAAACCGCTGAAAATGTTGCTTCCGATGGATGCAATTTATAATAAAATTAATCATATATTTTTATAAACTTGTATGTGTATTTGTGTGCATATATAAATGTAGAGGGTTTGTAAAAATCTTCCGCAGTATGAACACCTAGCGGCTTATTCGCTCAACCAATCGAAATGAAATTTCAGATATTGTTGTTACTTGAAGGTTTGCGCTCTAGATGCAATAATTTAAAACAATAGAGCTGTGACGGTTACGCTTACAGTGAAAAAATTTCGAAATTTTCGAAAGGCAGCACCCTCTTTTTTCCTGCGCAAATTGATCAGGACACTGAAAAAACCATAAATGGCGTTGGAACGATACAACATATGGCGAAAATTGTGGATGTAAAATATTTGCAGAGAAGAACATTGTAAAGGACCTATGGCAACGCAAGAGATGAGAGAGAAAAAACGCTTTTTTTAAATACAAATTTTCAACTGGCCCACCTTCACAGATGATAACGCAGTGCACGTGGGAGGCAGCTGACGTTGAAGACAAACGTAACATAGCAGTAGGAATCTGTATAACTTCACGTTTTATAGCATCCTTCAATTCTGACAAGTCTGGTTGACTTGATGTGTACACCTATGATTTCAGGTAACCCCGGAACCAAAATTCCATCTTGAATGTTGTACATTTTGAAAACTTGCAATTCCAATAAAAGTCCCCCCTCCGCCTCCTCTTCTGTTTTGTCATTGGTTTTGTGCAATGCTCTTCTTTCAAATGTTTTACGCTAGCAATTTTTGGCATACATGTATCCTTACAACACCATTCACGGTTTTTCAGTTCGCTGATCAATTTGCGTAATAAAAAGGGAATATTGCCTTCCGAAATTTTTTCACCGTAATCTTAACCGTGAGAGCAGTTCTATTGTTTTAAATAATTACAACCTCCAGCGCATATCTTCAAATAACACTATCTGAAAATTGGGGCCGCTAGGGGGCCATATATAGAAGAAATGTTTTATAACCTTCCTGTATATGTCTATGACCGACTGTCGCTAAAAATTAAGCCGGATAAGGATGACATGTATGGACACGCTGTGTATTCATTTCGCTTCCTCAATAAATTGGGCATATTTGTTTTGCATTACATTTCGCTGATGCATAAGTTCACGCCGTTTTCTGGCTATTATATACTTAGTGTTTTGAATTGCATAATGCATAATTAATATATTTTCTTGCATAATTCATAATATGTTCCCAAAATTCGGGTAATTTTTGGACATCATTTCTGTAAAAACTCAGTGATTTGGTTTCCCAAACTCATCTATCTTGAAAAATTTGCAGGTGATTATTGTTTTTAAAGAACCTTTCAAGGAATGCATTCGACAGTGATTCGAAAAGGTGTGCTTTGTAGAACCACATCCAGGGAATATGCCGGATGTAGGAGAACCTTCCAGTTATGCAGCTGGATGGCAACTTTTGACGTATTTGTATATTTTGTCCGTGTGGATGATGATGCTTGGTTCATTAGCTTTTTTTTTCCGTTGAAATTCACAATACGCGTGTGATTTGACTTGTATGAAGAGCGATCAAGCGGTCCAAATGTTCTTCAAGTGGGGATGAGTAGCCAGAATGTGGTACATATTTCAGGTCAAAATTACAGTCAGAAAATCTGTCCATATTTCAGTTTATATTTTCAGTGATAGCCTGCTTTCCATACAAAACGCAAATTTGTATGGAAAGCCTGTACAGTGCTAGAACCTGTATTGAACTCATACAGAAGAACATATCGAAGATGCTTCTTCTTTCCAACCTCTAACCTCAAACTTCAGATTCTGAAGAAAAAACTAAAAACCCCGGTAAGCAAAGTAAACATTTATATTGATGCGAACGGCGCAGGTCAGATGAGGTTGTCAGGAATGACTATCATGTTTTTTTCTGCAAATATTCCCCAAGACCTTAACATGGGTATCCCGACAGCCTTGATGGGGGCTGCTTTCTTCATGGTACAGAACTTCATAAAGGTATCGATGCATTTGTGCTTTTATATCAAGGTACCTTTGTGTCGTAGAGAACAATGGTCAACTTTAAAAATGGTGCCAATATCTTTGTACAAGTTGGCAGGCGTTTGCTAGAATTAAAACATTCAGCCTTGATGCCTTGATGATATCCAGTAGCCTTGATAAAGTTTGCTTTTTTCATGATATTGAACTTCATAAAATAATAGACTACTCGAAAAGAAGCAAGAAAGAAGCTGTTCGCAGAGCTCTTGCCTTAGCTTGGACTTCTGAAATCTGGCTTTCGATAAAATTATCTAGTAAAAATGGCCGTCCACACTAAATGCATCGCCTTCGCCTTCGTTGTTAATGGTAGAACTCAAGACGCGCTTGATAATAATGTAAGTAGCACATTATTAAACATCTCCAACAAATTATGCAAGGTACAAAAATTAATCTTATCTCATGAAGTGTCACAAGCAGCTCTCGTCAACAAACTGTCACAGAAAATTTCCAGGCTCTCAGAATTCCATACCGAAAGTAAAAATAAAAATCGTCAAATCTCTAAAATATTTCGGCATTATTATAGATAACAAACTGAACATCATCTAGATTATGTCAAAAATAAAATATGTAAAATATTTTGTTAATCCTATAGATAATGCATGGAATTGGATGGAGCAGCTGTACTGCACTTAAGAAAGAACTGCACCCATGGAGAAGAATTCACAACAGAATGCTACTCAACTCCCTCATGCGCGTATGAGCGACATCGTGCAGTGAAGAACAATATAATTATCTGCATCAACAAAGAGCCATTCATGAACAAATTCTCACCAATTTACACAGATGGCTCCGGTCTAGAATGCGGAAAGAGATATGCGCTATAAGTATATCTCAATAGCCAGTCAACAGAGTAAAAAAAGTTTCAACGAAATATAGAAAAAAGTGTTTTCCAAAAGAAGCAACTGTAATATTAGAAGCCATCAAATATAATATTCACCACTCCTTTAAAACCTCTTATCTTTTTACAGGTAGCTTATCCGTCATGCATGCAACAGCCTCCCCAACGAATAGATCCCCAGCAATCCAGAAAATCCTTAGCACTGTCTCTAACCCAACCAGCCAGCTTTTCGTAATATCATGGATAAAAGCGCACTTTGGCAGCAAGGGCAATGAGGAAGGTGGATGCCCTAGCAAAAGAAGCAGCTAAAGGTATAAATGCAACGAAACTAACTGTTCCATGGCCAAGTTCCCACCTAAAGATGCAACTCAAAAATAGATTTCAAAAAGCATGGCACTGGTGGGATTCTGCCGAACAGGGCAAGACCACATACGGCCTATATCCAGGAATAAAATCCACCCTAGATGTCGTCAGTAGACAAATAGCATGGCTGATCTCAAGGCACGACCATTTCACCACATATAAGAGGATTCTCGTACATTCAGTTCTATGCGTATGCGGGGAGTGGGATAATCCAGAGAAATATCTATTCACATGCATTGTTATGATGCATGTCTGAACATGAGAAGAGCAAGAGTGGAACAAGATGTGATTTCGTACGCCAAATGCGCAATCAGTAATAGCCTATGAGGAAGCGCATAACCCAAATAATGGATATTCTGGCATAAAGGGGTCTATAACTTTGCAATACATAGTGATCTCACCCAAATCATGATGCAAAGATTCGGCACCTCGGCCCCGGATTGGTACTGTGGGCTCAAGGAAAGCATTGCTACTCTGGATAGCTAGCATAAAGAGCTTATACCTACTTACTCAGTGTAAATAATAGGTGGCCCTTGCACTTATACCTAATCTAACCTAACTTAATTGCGCCGCTGCCATCTTTCAGGCTTATAATATCCACTTCCGCGCCTTGGCGAACTAAGGATAGCTTGAAAAATGCGCCGGCATCTTTTTTCAAGTTGGACGCTTTAGTTAACCTAGTTCATCTGCCCCTGCAGATGTGTTCTCATGTTAAATACTTTAAGATTCCAGTTGGTTATACACTCACGTTTGTGAAAATTGCAACACCAAGAAGAAATCGTCATAATTGAATGCAATTTAATACACAGTTGAGTGGTAGTGGTACAAATAAATGATTAAATGTTCAAAGCAAACAAACAAGAACAAGAGATCAGAATCAGTATTTTGTGTGGCCACCACGCGCCGCAATAAGTGCTGCTACACGACGTGGCATGGAGTCAAACAAAGTTTGAATGTCTGACTGAGGAAGAGCATTCCATATCGTTTGTACGCGTACCCAAAGTTCGTCTGCAGACGCAACAGGACGAGGATCACGAGCAAGACGCCGACCAATGACATCCCACACATGTTCAATTGGCGACATATCCGGGGAACACGCAGGCCAAGGAAGAAGCTGTACCTGCTGCGCTGCAAAGAAGGATTTAACAATCCGAGCAGTATGAGGGCGGGCATTGTCCTGTTGAAATACAGCGCCTGGCAAGCTTTGAAGGAAGGGAACAGCTTCGGGCTGTAGAACTTCACGGATATACCGGTTGCTGTTCAGATTGCCCACAATTCGTAGCAATTGAGATCGTCTATGATATGCTATGGCGCCCCAGACCATAACTCCGGGTGTTCGTCCACTGTGGCGTTCGATAATGCACTCCGGAAGGTGGCGTTCACCGGCATAGCGTCTGACACGAATGCGGCCATCATGGTACCACAAATTAAAGCGGGATTCGTCAGAAAACACGACATGCTGCCAATCAGCACGCCAGTCTCTATGCTGATTGGCCCATTGTAGCCGCAGGCGGCGATGGTCGTGCGTTAGGGGGATCCTGTATAAAGGAGTCCGTGCGCGCAGTCCACACTGCAGCAGACGTCTACGAATTGATGAAGCACACAATGAAACACCTGTAGCTATTGACCACAGTGCTGCCAATTGTCTAGAGGAAGCTGTACGGTCCGTCCGCGCCATGCGGACCAGGTGTCTATCATCGCGAGCTGACGTCACATTTCGGGGTCCACTCCCGGATTTCCGAGTTGTCCGACACTCGTCCGTCCACTGCTTCCAAACGCGCATCACTGTGCTGCTGTTACGCTGCACACGAGAGGCTACTGCACGATACGACAATCCAGCTTCACGAAGGCCGATGATTCTCCCTCGTTCAAACTCTGTAAGTTGTTCAAATCTCGCTCTCTTTCGTCGACGAGGCATAAGTACAGATTGAGTTAACGTTTACCACTAGCAGATAACCACCGATAACCATACACGCCTCGCTACAGCCGTCTATTTATTCGGATCCATCAGCCGTTCAGAGGGCGCTGCTCAGCATACGCATGCGCTACTGATTTGCAATTCTAATCATTTGAATATCATGCGCTACTTTGCATTTCCTGAAAATTTCAGCTCACTCGCGTAAGTCCTTCATGGTGTTGCAATTTTCACAAACGTGAGTGTAGTTAATGAATTTCTTTGGTATGATTGACATGGACACTCTGGGGACATCTGATTTGATGGAAATGGAATTTTGCGAATTGGGGGCGGGAGTCTTCACGAACTTTTATTAGCGCAGGAGACAGAAACTTGGGGGAATTTCCCGATATATCTCTCTCTATGTCTCTATCATACTATGCTATTCATAATCATGTTCTTATTTTTACTATATGTACTTATTTAATGAATGATGTCAGACCAATAGCTTTACAGCAGTTCTTTACTCTGATGCCATTGCATTATTCTTAAAAGTTATTAATTTTCTCGGAAGATTAAGCGTGATAGTCAAGATGGTGACATGGCTATCTGTTTCTGACCGTACTCGGGTATCAGCTAAAGTGGTAGCGTAACAGTCACCAGTAATGGTGAAAAAATGATGGAATTGTGGGAAGAAGCTATCTCGACACTGCTCTGACATTCATTTTCTCCGCATCTTCGACATCCCACGTTGTGGATGGATCCTATGTTCATATCCATTGTTCATCGACAAGGGAACGACGAGATAGGCTACGCTGTTTTAAAATCAATTTCTTTCCTGTCTTCGACATATCACATCAATGAATTCATTGCCGATGCTCATGTCCTTTAGCATCGATAAGGCATATGAACAACAACAACAATATTCTTTCAGAAGATCAAAGGCGTATACTTGAAGAAATATCTCTATATTTGTTACTGTCTATTGTATGTTTCGCTATTTTTCTTTTTTGTTACATTTTATCGAATATGGGTCCTTCTTCCTGGATGTTTGGTTGCATTATTGAACCAAATTTCTGTATATTCATAGAAAAGGACTTACAACATTATTTGGCAGAAACTTCGAAAATATTGAAGCGATTTCTACTCAAATACGTTTTCACTTCACAGACAGATATACAGTCTGGGAAATCGAGCAGAAATTTTCCGTTTTATTTGTTTCGTCGCTCTATTGATTAAATTTCTGAGGGGGAAAAAAGAATAATTAAGCATTGTATGAGCAAACTGATCTTCACTTTCCGGTATAAATCTAATAAACAAAAATCTTTGTCTGCACATACAGTTGGCTGATGAATAGGCAGGTGATTTGGTTTGGTGCGGTTTATTTAATAATGGCAAAGCACGAGACAGCTATCTGCCTAGAGGAAGGGATACCTTTATCGAGGACCTTTCTGAGAAAACTAGTTTGTATCCACCTTACAAATGAAAAAACAACGAAAACGGTCGTAATGCCAACCCGTTCGACTGGAATCGAGCACAGGTCGAATTACCAGTGTGTACCGCTCTGCCACTGGTGGACTGAATAGACAGGGAGACTTTGTCACAAATTCGTAGGGCAATAAATCTATCATGGCATGATTTTCCGCGAATACGTTCGCGAATTTTAATGCACTTTCCAGAATTTCGCGGATGACATTTTTTTTTCCAAATTCCAAATTTTAGGATTTTTTTCTAAATATTCTTTTAAATTTGTTTCATAACTGACATATATTTTTATATTTATGCAATTAAATATGTCTGCAAATTTAATATTACCTTTGTAGTCGCTTGCAACGTTCTTTTTTGTTGATAATTTAAACGGCAAAAACAAAAGCAAAAATCAATTTTTTGCATTACAACATTTTATTACTCTTTCTAGCGCTCGGAAATTCCCCTTTCTGATCTCGGTCATAACAACACTTCAGCTGCGCGATGGGTGAAGTGAAAGTAGAAGTTATTCACTAATAGAAGTAGTTGTAGTTATTATGATCAATAATAATTGTTGCCTACACCTTCTATTACGATTTATGCAAAAAATACACTAAAATTTAAACCTTCTGTAAAATCCAAGCAATAACTTTGAATCCAAGAATCATTCAAGATTCTAAGCCACAGACACTTAAAAATCTACTCGTTGATTTGGTTTACACAGTTGCTATTTACGAAGTATTAAGTTGCTGATTAATTTCTTGTTATCGTTTTTTTTTTGCTGACGCTTAGTGAAAGGGAGGGCGAAGCATCTCGCAGAAAATAGTTTTAGATAACATTCCTCACGCGAAGTGAATGATTGTGTTTAGCTAAAGTCCTTGGACCTGTTAGATGATCAGATTTGTTTTTAATTACACTGCTGTGTTCAAAAATGAGAGCCAGTTAAAGTTTCGAAGATACTAAAGCAACAAGATTCACCTCAAGCTACATAAATTTGCAGGACTAATTCTAAAGATTTTCACAGGGCATACTTCTTCAGTAGCAGACGTGAAAATAATAAACTAAAAGCATCTGCTTCGGCAATAACAGTTGACAAAAAAAAAAATCGTAAAACTCCATCTAAAGGAAAGAAATATATTAATTCCGTTTTCGGAAAGGGAATGTAAAACAACTTCGAATCACTGTGGTATTTTGTATAGCTCCTTTTTCTTTCTTTAAATCTGGTAGTTTTTTTTTTCCTTCTTTCAAATGTTAGTTTAATTCTGATTCTTAATCATTTAGTGAAACTGATAACACCAAAGGTTTTTAATTAACTTCATGTGAATCATCCCGGGTATTAGTTATTTAACAATGTTTTTGAAAGGTATAATAAAACATTTGTTTGTTTCTCACTCAGTAAGGTTGAGAACTTACAGCTCTTTCTGTCCGTTCATTTGAATAAGCTGCAAGTTAAAAATTAAACAAAACTGTGAAATATAACAAACTCTATCTTATCGAAATTTCTAGCACGTTTTCCAGTTTTTACTAATTATGGAATAAACTGGAAGGTTCTTGGCCAAAACGAGTGTGATTACAACATGTAAGTTGCTTAGTAACCATTCATGATCTAATTTGTTTGAAACGCCCTCTCACATTGCACAGAATGCGCAACGGGGAGGTCTGCTTTTATGTATTAAAAATGAAGTATTGCTGAGATCAGTTTCAGATAATCTATGTTAACAGAACTATACACATGGGAAAGGAAATTAAAATGCGAAACACGATGAGCTATTCTCTTACGGCAAAATCACATATTCGATTTGCGTTGTCTAATTTGCATATAAAACTGGGGGTAATTTAAAATTTCATGTGAGGTTAACGTGACTGAAATTGATCAGTACGAGTTAGTTTTATCAAGCTGCGAAGCATGATAAGCTCTTTTTACGAAGCGATACCCAGTATTTAAACAACTTACGAAGGGTACTTACTAGGTAAATAGTAGGATTAGGGCTGTTAATTAATGCGGCATTAAACGTCGCAGTAAATTAACAGTTATCTTCTTTATGAGAACTGTAAGTTTATATTTAGATGAATTGTTAAACGAAGTTCTTAAAAATGGTAGAAAATTTTTCAGTACTTGCGTATTAGCCAGTACCCGTCGACATGTTGCTAACAATTCATTCTCGCCATTTGGCTATAAAATGTACTTAAACGTTAGCAGATCAGGATTCTTGATTCTGGCGGGTATTATTTGGCTGTCGCATTCAAAATCGCCTCACATTGTTCTTGACAACAAAAAGTGTCCGTAGCTCTATATGCACCCTACCAGTGGCCGAGAGGTTAAGACTATTGAACACTGGTAGTTTTCTTGAGTTAGAACTTAAATTACGGCATGGATATATGGTTGGTGTTACCCGTGTACAACGAAAATATGAGACAGTTTTCGTAGAAAGTCTTTCATGAAGATCATAGAAAGTCTTCCATGAAGGCATCCCTTCCCTTGGGCAGATAGCTCTCGTGTGCTTGGGCATATTCAAATAACCTCACCAGACCTAATTTTACATAAGCTCTGCTAAACAATAAAACAACTGACATCTCTTGAATCAATTCGCACTTCTTATTCTCACATTTTGTCAGCTATTGTTCTTCATTCACTGTGTATCTTACATTAATGACTGTGTTGGTCAATTCCACTGTGTATCTTACATCACGTATAATTTTATAGTGGGAGAACTGGAGCAGTTGTGATTTCTAGAAAAACCATGGAAGGTTTTTACACATTTTTAGGATGATTTTGATAAAGAATTTAAAAAATTTAAAAGTTTTGAAATAAAAATGTTTGGCAACAGCTTATTATTTGATACGATAATTATCGATTGCTACTTTTAAACTTATTCTGCTTTCAAAAGGTCGCGTGTAAACAGGATGTGTAGGGTAGAACAAGTTTTTGCGCTTTCCGAAGAAAAATATTCCTACTCCATAATTCAAAAACATTGTGAAACGCATGGTATTCAAATTTCGAAGTGCAAAATAAGAAATATTATTAATCGGGAAGGGAACAACCGTCTATCATTACTTCTATATGGAAAGAAGGCTTCAAATGAATACCCGAAAAGGCATTTACTGTTTATAATGTTTCTAAAGCTAAATTGTTGATAACAAGCGAAAATTTTCGGACGCAGAAGTCAATTTCAGATTCAGAGTCTTTAAGTACATCTGTAGCAACAATAAATAAAAAATAATACAATATTTACACCCTAAAAAAGCTAAAAAAGTAATATTCACCAACTTATGCTGGGGTGTGTGGCTCAACGCCGAAAAATTTGTAGAACCCCGTATGAAAACTGACTGAACAGGAGAAACACGGAAATGCATTGCGATTCTGGATGAAGCATCGTTTGAACTAAATGACTGCAAAAAGATAAGTCTATTTATTATCGAAAACGAACAGGAAAAAATGTGCAAACCTGGTTCCGTAAATGCAAAGAAAATTTCAGTAAAGTTTTTATGATTGTCGCAGGATTTTCTTCCAACCGGAAATTAAAAGTAGGAAGAGCTAAAATAAATGTTGAAACATGCTATCGGGAGAAAGTTTTACGTTCGATATTTACAGAAAAAAAAAGTTCATTTTTAAAAGTTCATTTCTCTATCCGAATGGGTTTCATAGAGTGAATCTTTATCAAAGCAAAGAAAAAAAGCAAAAAGTTAGACTTCGAAAAGTGTCACTGCATTCCTTAAAAAAATTAAGACTGATGCAGATATTGCATGTATAGCTTTTCAGCAAGTACTGCATATATATAGCTTTCCCTTTTTCAAGTATGGCATATGTAACGAAGTTCCCTGACCTATGTGTTATTGTGCCTTCAGTCTTTTGAAAAGAACACTTTCTAAGCGCAAACCCGCCACGATGGAAAGACTCTGGAAAATAGTAGAAGAAGAATGGGAATCATTACTTCTGGAAATTTGAAGAAAAGCTCTTTCATCATGGGAACAACGGTACAGAATTATAATCCGGGAAAAGCTATCAGATCAAATATTAAAAAAAATATTCTTTACATTTTAAACATTAATTAAATAGCCCCGAAATTCTTCTAAAAATGGGTAAATACCTTGTGTACCACGTGCCTGGAAGTAATGGATTGTTTTTGCTTGTCCTCAGCGGATCTAATAAAAACGTGCAACAAAATAGAATAAAATTTGATGCGAGGTGAACAAACATTGTTTAAAGAAACTTCCGCGGAAAAGAATTCCTCAAAAAAAAAAAAAAAATTCTCAATGTATATATAGGCTTGTTCTAATCGATCTGAAGTTGAAATTGGTGTAATAAAAAAGAAACACAAACCAACCCATTGCTTAGGAGGACGGAAGGAGAAAAACATTACTAGAAAAAGAAAAATAAACACAAAATTTTCCTCTTTCTAGAATTATCCATAACACCTTCTTGGTTATCGCAGAAATCAAGGTCAGGGATGGTATTTTTGGCGATATACCGGTTCATACACAAGTATCAACATTTATATCGATATTTACAGCAAATTTATGCAACGAACCCTCTAAAAGTGACCAGCATCCTGAAAACCCAAAAGTTCATCATTGTTGAGTATAATTTTGAGTATCATTATTGTCGAGCATCAGCCCAGCACTTCTAAGAACACGAGTGGGCACCATTATTGGTATCACCTTTTTAAAGCGATCTCCTCCAAAGGACACCGAAATCATATGAAACAGTGGAATGGAACAGATTATCTTAAAGAGGGTTCACTATAGTACGTGCTTTTGCAAAAGTAACATTCTCAATAAAACGTTATCGGCAAATGACTCAGGTTTGAAGCAGCTGAATCTGGTTTCGTTCTCTGGCTGGAGTAGAGGCATTTTAATTTATTTACCTTTTCGGTTTCGTAAATGTTATTTTGAAACACTTGATATAATTCTTCAAAGATACTACTTAATGCATTTATTTCGTGAAAGCGCAATGGAGAACACTTTTTAGTAAGTTCACTGTAATCTATTTTCATAAAAAGACTGAAATTCAAATCAAATGCACATTTTGTTTTAAAATTAAAATTAAAAAAAGAAAGAGAAGAAAAAGTCCGTTCGCTAGGTTTTTCAATACGGTTGTCAATGTAGTAGCTAAAAAGGGGTTCATTTTTAGGGAAGCATTTTTATAGGAGTTAATCATGTGGATCGTCGAGAAAGGCAAAAAATAATGCGATTCGGAATTGCCATACGGAAACAAATTGAGAAGAACAATAGATTTTAGTTAGAATAAAAGAATTCAAAGAAATTGCCACGAGATTTCAGCAGCTACATATTCTTATTATACTCTCTTTCATTCAGTCGAAATTTAAAATTGCGAGTATCAACTAAATTTTAATTAGGGGCACATTCATAAGGAAGAACTTCTCTTTAAGACACAAGTGTGTCAGAATTTCCTTTCGTTATTGCTAAAGAAAACGAAACGGGAACATTTGAATTTTTGCAGTTTATCAGTAATACAATCACCAGAACAAAGTTAATTTCAAACAAAGTAAAACAGAACAAAGTAAATACGATCTCCAAAAACGAAGTTCCAAAATTTGTAACACTATTGCAAATTTTCCTCACAATTTGCTTGAGTGTTGCTATTGTTAGAAGAATTTTCTAAATAAATGACATTAAAGAGATTTTTTAGAACTACAAATATATATTTTGCATTTAGAAAAATCTTTCTCTGCTGTCTACGTAACATCATTTGAAGCAATCAAGTAAAGCTCTACAATGTCCTCGAGGGCAATAAGCAAACAAACAAAACATTACAACAGCTAATTAACTCCTACTTCGAGTATACACAAAGCCTCTACTTGGGCTTGAACTTAAATAACCATGAATTTAAATTAAATTAAGCTTAACTAAAGCTATCTGAAAGGTATAGCCAAAGCTATCAGAAATTTAAGTAGTTGGCTCCAAAATATTAATTTAATCGGCGCAGCCAAGCAAGAGCCTAAGGTATGGCCGAGCGTAGTAGCTCAGAGAGAATGCAGCCAAATGGCAAACGCGCGCTAGTCCTGTAGAACTGGAAGAAGCATCGACTTAAATAGTACTCTTACTCATTTGCATTAACTGTTTCTGAAATTACATTCTGGCAGGATATTGTAAGTCGAAATTAGAGTAAATAGGAAAGAATCGTAAGTTAAAATAACTGTTAATAAACTTAGGATAAACCTTACAACATTATAACAGCTTTTGAGTGAATCGTAAAAAATAGAAGTAAAGAGTGATTGATCATTTTCAGAAAATACCTGTACATAAAATTATGAATTTTATGCTTTTTCTATGAAGGATAAATTATCTAATACAAGAATTTTACGTTAAAGTGGATATCCCGTGACTAAAATGGCTTATTCAATGAAAAATAGCTGCATCCATGAAATGAATCTTCGGTTTTTCTTGCTTATACCGAAAATTAGAATGCAACGTCCTTGGGAAGGCCTTCGCTAAAGGCAATTCTTTCTGGTCCGATAGCTCTAGCATGGTTTGCCGTAAATAATTGCACTCAGTAACAGCCGAACGATATCCAGAGGGAAAACATATATATAATATTAATTTTGGTAGGTTGAACAGGAATATGACAGTTAAAATTAGTTCAAATTTTAAAAATCATCTTTTTTTTACCAAATTTTTACAACATTTACCAAAATACCATCCAAAATTTTGGAAATACACTTAATCAAAACTTGATCCTTTAGCTTCTGCTGCTGATTACAATGAATCCATTCTGGACTACCAACTACGGTTCCAGTTTATTTTGGTCTTTAGTGGAGGTGGTCATCGCGCAGAGGAGATACTGAATACAGATACGTATCTGAAGTCCCCAAAAATACCGGTCATATTCAGCGGTGGCCTTTTTCGAAAAAAAAAGGGACTATTGTAGTCGTGTTTAAAAGTGATTAGAAGTTCGAATTAGAAAGTATTCTCATTCTATAAATCTTTTGAAGCAATAAATTCATGTATGTTCTTCATATTTCCCTTATTAAATACATGTTCAATTGTAATTGCTAACGAAATAATCTAAATGTGCCAGGCATACTTTCTTTTTTTATTATCTAATTTTACACGTATTTTAAAACTTTTAGTAAATGCAGGGATACTCGTTGAACCAACATGGTAACCATGCGAAGATATTTAAAGCGATACCGTATAATGCCAACGTTTGTTTTGTAGAGACATTAGGTATTTTTTGGAAGCAGGAGACATGAAAAATGTGCAATGCCCTCGCAGGGACTCGAACCACGGACCTCTCGAATTCGCGCCGAGCGTGGTGACCACTACACCACAAAGGCATGCTAAGAAGAAGGGAGAAGTACCTGATAGTTTATGTTCTCAAAAATAATGGTTACTTTTAGAGATGGTCGCGAAGAGTGGATACAGAAACGATGCATAAAGAAAACCAGTTTAATTACCATAGAGAAAAAAATGTAAAATTATCCCAAGCAGATTTGGCATTCACCGCTACAATATCTTCAGTACTATAATTCTGAGCAATCATTACTCCGGTAACGATTAATAAGCGTATCGATTAATCGTTGTGGTTGCTAACCGTTTTCTGGTAACAAAGGGATCATCCCTAAGGGACACAAACATGCATTACTAGCATTGCAACCATTGTATGTTAAAGCCCGTTAAAGGGAAAGACCATTGCATCAATCGATCAAGGATGTCAACATTGTTTAGGGTATATCATTAGTCAAGAGTTCAACACGACATCTTGCTGAACACGTGTTAATGGAGCGTCGAAAATTGAATTTTGCAGCTCAGAACGAGAATAACAGCACTGCAAAGTGTATTAAAATATTAAAACACGAAACATGAAATTTATGTTATTATTTGGTTCACTTTTTGAAAAATTCAAACGTGGTCAAAGCTCTGGTGGCTCTCACTTCTCGAGGAAAAGAACTCGCAAGTGATTAAGATTTCTCACAACATTTAATCGTAACCGTATTCATAAGCTGCCAACAGTTCCGGTTCTCTCTGTCTCCATGTAGATTGCCGATACTCCTAGTTTTAATTTACAGTCTTTAACTAAGGAAAATGTTTCTTAAAAAATAAATTAAATGAAACTTAAATTAAACAAATTCCATTGCCCAACCTCTAATGATATTCGGAATAATTTGTTTTATTAAACTTTATTTCATTTGAATTGTATTTTTGTCGTATAATTTATAGATCGATTTATTATTAAATTTTTCTTGTTAAATTTCATTTCTTCTGAGTTGTATTAATCTACTGTAGTTATTCATGAATTTTATATACAGATTCAAGGCATGTTTATTCAGCTAATATTTGTATTTAATTTTTATTTCAATATATAGTACACTGCTAAGTTTATCTACACAAATACTACGTACATTAATTATTAATTTTATTTTCATCGTATTTAAAAGTACTTTGATAAACAAAGGCTTTCCTTTACTACTTAGGGTTTTCTCATTATAATTTTATTAATAGCATTATAATAATAAACAAAATATTTAGAATACGCTATTAAATACTAATATATTTATATCAGAATTCAATTACTAATAGTTCAATAACCTGAACCATGCCTTCCAAAGTGAATTTAAATCAGTTTAAAGTTCCTTTGAAATAATGCCTCAGCATGAGAACCTCCTGGTTTTCTCTCCCTTTTCTTGCAAAAATCTTCTGGTTTTCAAGATTTTCTAGGTATTGTGTATGAATCTACAATCAAAAACGTAAGTTATGCTCTTTCTTAAATTTAAATTTTAACGTCGAATCTGTTACAAATGTGTATAAGGTGTTCCCTTTTTTTCACTAATAGGCCTTCTGATGTATCCGAATTTTTTTTAAGTAATACTTACTTTTTTCTACTGGGAATATTCTTTTATATTTTTTTCAAATGGAAAGGTGCTCCATTGCATAATTTTTAACACTGTCATCTAAATTCCATTCGTTTCCCATTAGAAAACTTACTTAGTTTTGCAAAGCACCGCACGTCCTTCTCTTCAACATTTGACAACTACATGTTAAGTTTTAAAACTACGCTATAACTAAATTTATCCTCACATTGTTTAGTTAATAAGCACAAGTCAACTAGTGTGTGTGCTTATATATATATATATATATATATATTTTCGCTTTTTATTTTGACTCGCTGAACCCCGGATTTCCATGGAATACAGTTTGAAGATCATTGCTGTAGAGCCATGAGTGGTCGTCTTAGAGAGCGTTTACTGTGTATTACTTAGGTTTGAAGTTACAGGTTAGCAAAAGGTTTACTTGATAGATCAACAGGTGAATAAATATTTAGGTGACTTCAAAACTGGTACTCTTTGATACCGAAAAAAAGATAAATTGTTCATCACAAAAATAAAAAAACTGACCAAAAGTACTTTTTGGTCATTAGGTAAACTTACTTGTTAGTGGAAAACATTTGTGATTTGGGAGAGAAATTTCAGTTTCACTACACACCACATACTCAAATTACAGTTTTGACCACATCCCTAATACGACCACTTTTGAAAACGATCAGGAAGTTCTTATAACATCAATAAATGTCAATATTAAACATCTCTTCTACAAAGCGATTAGTTCTACGGAAGACCAAAATCCTCAGGTCCAGGGGTGCCCCGCCTTAGAAAGGATTTCCTGCATTTTTCTAAATTCAACTTCCATTCTCCTGGGAAGTTTCAGTTAAGGGATGCTTAATTAGGGATGCTTAATTGCTGGGAAGTTAAGAGATGCTTAATTAGGTTTTTTAAAAAACATCTGAAGGCAGGGAGCTATTGTATTTTTTGCGAATTCCGCATCCTGGAATAAAAGGAATCTTTGCTGCTTTAGTAGTTGGAAGTATTTATCGTAGGCCACGGATATCTATAACCAGCGGGCTACCGAGTGTTCCCCTTGAGTTCCAAAAATAAAGTATGATATATAAAATCAAATTATTAAGCATAAATATGAAATGAGCCCTTAAATAATACATAAAAAATAAACCAAAAAATGCTTGAATCCGTTTTACGATGACTGACTTTAAAGTAAGCGAGACTAACTATAATCTAAGCCAGATTTGACTAAATTGACATCACAAATTCAGCATCAAAGAAGCCATTGATATCGAAGAGAAAAATAAAGTTCATTAAGTTTTTGTTTTCATAGTAATCGAATTATAATTTTTATTTTAATGCTTAAAGTTTAAAACGTATTGTAATTATTTTGTCAATAAAATTTACATTATTATTCATCGAGAAAGACTGCTCTAAAATGAAAATACCACTGACCAGAAACGTCGGGTGATTCTATGATCATTGAACAAACTTGGAGGCGTAGTTAAGAATGCTAAAACATGTAGATTTTGTATAGGAATGCAGGGTCTAAAGTGATATGTTAAGGCATGAACGCAAAAAATGACACGGAAGGTAAAGGGAGTTTATTTACAAAATCAACACAAAGCGCTTCTTTGAAGCAATACAGTATTCACAAGAAATGTTCAAACTTGCGACCACCAACACAGTACATGCTTGGTAGCGTCATAGAAGGAACACTTTGAAAATGTAAGGCATTTCGCGCACGCTTGCAGCCGCAATAGATATTCATGCAACGAGGTCCTCTAGCGAGTCAACGGGAGTCTAGTAAATGCTGCCCTTCATATGCCCCCATAAAAAAAAATCCACTCTGGATAAATCTGACTAATGGGGTGGCCATCGGACTGGTCCACCACGCCCAGTCCACCGCCCCTCAAAATTCGCATCCAAGCAATTCCGAACTACCAGATCGTAATGGGCTGGCGCACCATCATGCTGGAACCACATGCGATCACGAACGACAGTCGGAACACCCTGAAGCAATTCCGGTAAGACCTCTTGCAGAAAAATACGATAACGTGTGCCATTGAGACGTGCAGGTAGGAGGTATGGGCCTATGAGCTACTCGTTAACAATACGCGCTCACACATTCACAGACAAATAGCTTTGGAATGCATGTGAACGTATGGCGTATGAATTATCAATTGCCTATATGTGACTGTTGTGCATACTGAAGAATTCTTCCTGTGTGAAAGTTGCCCCGTCCGTGAATAGCACATCCAATGGGAAACCTGAAAGAAACAACAACAGAAATCAACTTGTAGAGGGTAATCTATCGTTTGCAAGGCTTGGACTCTCCGCAGCTGGTATGGGTGTAAATAATTTTCATGCAATACTCTCCAAACGGCGGACTGGCTCACATGCAGACGACATGCAATAGCTCAAGTACTTGTATGGAATGTTTCATCCACACAACACAATGTTCAAGATGGATTCTTCCATGCGAGGTTGTCGTACAGGTCTTGATCTACTCCTACTCTCACAGTCGGTGGCAAATGACCCATTTTGATACAGGGAACGTTGCAACCTCTCGAACATTGTATGCTTCGGCCCGCCTGTTCGGAAACCGTTCCTGTTACAACTATAGAGCTGCTGTGCCTTCCCCATTATCTATGTCATCCATTAGATGCATGTCAGCCTCTTCACTATGGGTAAACTAACCCACGACGCTTCAAATCACAGTTGCGAATGGCATAATTCTTCCGCTGATGCATCGGACCGCGGTTTGCCCAGCTCACTACTGTCCTCTACTCGCTGCATTGCCAGCCAGTCACAGCTGTAGTTCGTATTACTGCTGGTGGTAGCGCTTTTGAACATTTCTTGTGAATACTGTATTGCTGCAAAGAAGCGCTTTCCAATGATTTTGTAAATAAACTCATTTTTCCTCCCGTGTAATTTTTTGCGTGTTTGTCCCATGATCATAGAATCACCCTGTATACAAATTTTGGTGAAGTTTGACCTGCAGCTCAAAAATTTTGCCGATTGTTTGATTTATTATAAGGCGTTTGAACAGGCATCCAGTATTAAAAAATTACGTAGATGTTTTGAGTAATCAAGTCTTAAATTTTTGTATTAAGTGTTTGGAATAAATTCACAGTAGGTCCACTCATTCCCCTTATGGTTTGACATTTCTATTCTGAACGCCTCGTTTTAGATATATGATATTGTAGCCGAAAACTGTTTCAACTGTTAAACTGCAACCTGTATACGAATATCAGACTACAGTTTTATTACTACAGTTATGATTTAAAAGAAATTCATTTACTTAGAACAATTTCTATAACTCGCGGGGCATAGTAATAAAACTTTAGTTTGGTTACCAAGTTGTGCTATCTCTGTTGTGAATTATGACCTGCCAGTGTGACCAATTGTGTCCTTCAAATTTCAGAAATTTTGAATACACGTCCACCAAATTTTGAATACACGTGACCCTCCACCCGAGCATGTGCACTTGGCAGGCCAAGTTTTAAGTTTTTGAATTGTTTTCCATTTTTCTTATATTTTGTATACGTTTAATGAATTTTTAATTCACAAACTTAGTGATTTGAAAGCGAGCAATCGCAGCACTGTTCGAAATAAAACATATTTAATTCCAGCGTGTGAAACTGTTGTCATTCGGAAAAGTGTATCGTTCAGTGTTGATTAACAAACTCAGCTATCAGAAAAATATATGCCAGCACTTAACATTGTACCCGAGAATTCTAAAGATATGCTACTTTTAAAATACTGTAATTTTGCTTTTGAATTGTATGTGAAGTAAATGCGAAAAAAGCACACTTCCGCCGCCCAACCGGTATAGCGGTTAGCGTCGCTAACTGCCGTGCCGAAGGGCCTGGGTTCGAATCCCGAAGAAGGCATGGATATTTGTAAATGTATAGTGTCGGTGCGGCATGGCGGCACTTTAAATATGCGGCGAGCCGAAAGTTCTCTCGTGTGGTTTGGTGGAAGGGGAGAGGGGTAGGAGACCCTCGGACCCGTCCCCCCGGAGTGCTCTCCATCAAAATTGGGTGCGGAACTGAGCCAAATCGCACTGTCACCTATCAGGTGCTCAAGGCTGTTGCCAACGACAGGCGTAATCTAGCGCCCCTTGCCACGAAGAATTTCGTGGGCTTGGACTGCCAGACAAGTGAACAACAACAAGCACACTTCCGCCACATACAATCGTTAACAGTAAAGCTCAAAAGACAAAACAAAAGTGTTAGCGAGGTAAAATTGAGCAAAATTCGCATTTTTATAGGATCGGATCAGAACGGTTCGCTCAGTGATGTGAAACAGTTCTTTTTTATAACTCACAACTCACAAACGTAACCTTGTTGAAAACGATCGAGAACAATAGGTCAATGAAAAGCGGTTAACGAGGATGGAGCAAAGAACGAAAAGAATGGAACGAAGAGTGGGATCCGAATAATTCACTGAGTCAAATTCTAACTTCTCAAGCCCATTTCATTTAGTTGTTGTTTTGATGATTTTCTGAAATTTCTTTTCTATACTAAACTAACAATAAAATTCTTGAACAAAAATTTTTCTAACATTTGGGAAATGATAAAAATTAAACACACTTAAATAAGCCTTCTTTTTTTCCCTAAAATAGAAATCGAGCTCTCCTGGCAAACTTCCAACAAAAGTTCTGTTTCCCCTCCCCACCAATCAGCCGTTTACTCCCTTAGTATAGTGAACCAGTTCATGAACGAATGGCAGATCGCTATTCTTGACATGCTTCCAACAAGAGCTGTCCTTGAACTGTAAACGAGCTACAACTCTGTTTTTAAGAATCGGAGTGAATTCGCTCAGCAAAATGAATCGGTTCTTCGAGTCTTCCAGAGCAAATCGTCCAACTCTAGTCCAAGAGAAGACCTGCCATGCTCACCGAGAGCATAAAAGACTTTAACTCTCTTGTGCGACGTTAAAATCTGAATCCTTTTGGATTTTCTTTCTTTCTTTTTTCAATTTAATTTTGTTTTTATAATCTGTGTGAACTTCTTGTTGTGGCAAACACAGCTGGATTCAGTGTTATTTCAATTCGATTTGCACATCCACTTAACATTGACAGAACCATTAGTAGAGTCCATCCAGAATATCTGAAGAGTTGTATTACGTCCTATTACCTTATATACCCAATTAATGCAAATTCTCCTTATAAACGTAGATTTCGTAATACTGCTCCTTTCGTATAATTGCTGCGACTTAAAAAAAGGCAAAAAGAAAGAAAGAAAGGAAAGAGAAAATCTGAAAGGGTTCACATTTTTAACGTCGTACCAGAGAATTTATTAAGATTTTTTATGTTCTCACTGCGCACTGCAGGTTACCAATTTGCACGCTGAGCACTGCAGGCCACTTGGACTCACTCCTGTTAACATTTTTTTTTTGGTCCTTATAATTTTATTATTAAGCATCGCTTCTTCGCACTTACCCCATACGAAATTCAAGAACGAAATCACAAAATATTTAAAAGCAACATATCTCTAGAACTCCCGATAGAGTGACAGGAAATACCATTCATCTTTTTTTTAGCCCAAAGGGGCTTTGTCCCTGAAGGACTATTGTTTTCGTTTTGGCATTTTGCTTTGATTCACGATAAATGTCCGATTCACTTTTCAAATTGTTGCCACCAAACATTATCGCCCTGTATTATATTTAAAGAAATTAAATAACGAAAAATCTGCTTAAATGTATGTATGTTTCTCGCATTGGGATAAAACAACGGTACCTAGAGACATCAAATTTTGAATATTGAACGTTTCTACCCGAATATGGGCATCTGAAAGCCCAAATTTGAAATCTGGAAATTGTTTTATTATCGATTTCATATTTTATAAAACTTTAACGAATTTTTGATTAACAAATTCAACGATTTAATAAGGAGCAATGGCAACACTCTACGGGGGCGGGAAACCTTTTCATCTACAGCGCGCGGAACTGTGTATGGGAAATTCCAAAGATATGCTTATTTTAAAATTATTTTGCGATATTGCTCTTGAATTGAATTTTATGGTTTAAGTGCGAAGAACATGATATTTAATAAATAAAGGTAACACACAAAATGTTAAAAAAACGCCTGTTGGATACCGATTTCAAAACTCAGCAATAAATCGATAATCCTAGAACTCAAATAATGTAATATTGCGTAAGTATTAGCACAGCACTCATTTTATTCTTTGTAACATAATTAATTACACGTTTATATTTTAAGCATCTAACTACGAATATATGAAGTTAATTCTCTTTAATAATTTAAAACATTAGAATACTCTTTTCAGTTGCCAGACTCAGAATTACAAAGTTACAAAGCATAAACAGCAAAGTTATACTGACAACAATGCGCGTGCATAAATTTAATACTCAGTTTTCTACAACGCCCCTTTGGACGTAATTTAAAGTCTGAAACCTTTCAGATTTTTCTTTCCTGCTTTATGTATACATATACATATTTGCTATATTATTTCTTTGAAAACTAGCTGCTTCAGCAGCCATCCGCCTAAAAAATTATCATGAGAAGAAAAAATGCATATAAAGATTTTGACAAATCCAGCTTTTGTCACTTTATAGAAATGTGTAATAATTTTAATTAGACATCTCATTTAAATTCCTTTTCATTTAAGTCAATTATATTAAAAAGAAGAAAGAAAATTTTTAAGAATTGTTTTTATTGCTTTTTAATCACTTGGTTTGCTACTCAGTAACAGAAAAACTAAACATTTCACGCTTTACCAAATGGCAACACGCTGATGATTAGAAATAACAAGTAGTCTACGTGAGACAATGGAAACACATCGCTATCTAATAACAGAGTCAGTGGATTAAAACTGAGTGATAAATAACTGGCATTTTTTCGAATGGAAACAGTCTGGCGCGCCGGAGATAAAAATGTTTTATTTCGAACAGTGTTTCCACGTCTCGCTTTCAAATCGATGATATTGTTGAGCAAAAATTTGTTAAATCTGTACATTTAATAGTTAAATTGGTAGCAACAACAGGAAAAGATACGGACAGAAATTGAGTTTTGAGACTTATAGCACATTCTGGTGCTAAAAACTACTTCAGATTTCAATCAATATCTGTTCAAGAAGAGAATTCTTGTCCGGGGCACAAGCCATTAGACGCTTAACTGCTTTATAATAATAAAAAATCCCTCTTGTTATCATAAAATATCCCCAAAGTCGGTATATTACATCATAAAGAGTTTGAAAAAAGCATTCAGTGGCATTTGGAGACATCTGTAACATTTCACTGGAACGTTATTTTGTTAATCCTTATCCTAAATAACCTGCCATAAAAATTATTTTTTAGCCTCTTTATCCGTTAAGTACCCTGCTGTAAATGTCACCTTCGTGCTGAGTTTACAGGGCGTTAAAATTAACAGAAATGATCTCTCAGGTTGAAATGAACGTTCGGTTAAGACAGAAATTTCTGCATAATACTAAGTCCACCAAAGAGGTCGACATGTTTGCCCACGTATAAAAAGCTTGCCTCCGCATTGTAAATTTATTCTGTTACTAGCCCGTTATTATTCCGTTATTAGTCGCTTGCGTAGCTCATTAATGCATGGTTCATTAATGATTTCAATCAGCACAGTTAGTGTCATTTCATAAAAGTATTTAATATTCCTAATTAGACATCTCATGATATAAATGCATTTTTACTTAAATCAATCAGACTAAGAAAAAGAAAATTATTTTTAAGGGCTGCGTTTATTGTTTTCGATCACTTGGTTTCCTCTTCAGTAATAGAAAGATCTATTTGAAAATTAAATATATTACAACTGAATTACTAAATGACAACACATTGTTTTCAAGCAGCCGAATTTTTGAATTAGAAATGAAAGATAAATATTTTACATTTGGTCGAATGGCAACAGTCTTGCGAGCTTGAGATAATTTTTTTTTTCGACCAGTGTTGAACACTTCATCTTGAAATTACTGAACTTGCTGTTCAAAAACTCGTTAAATTCGCACAAAATATGAAAATAAAATAAAAAAAAAAATCTGAAAGATTTCAGATTTTAAATTACGTCCAAAGGCGCGTTTTTTTAACGTATCCTGTGCTACCTTTTTTTATTAAATATCATGTACTACGTACTCAAACCATAAAATTCAGTTCAAAATCAATATCGCAAAATCATTTTAAAATGAACATATCTTTAGAATTTCCGTAAGTCTCGTGCGCTGGAGATAAAAATGTTTTTTTTTTTCCGTACAGTGTTGCCATTGCTCGCTTTGAAATCATTTAGTTTGTTAATCAGAAATTCGTTGAAATGTTACAAAACATAAAATCGATAATAAAGCAAATTTCAAATTCAAAATTAGGGCTTCCAGATGCCCATATTCGCAGTAGGATTACGTCATTCAAAATTCGATGGCTCTAGGTTTTATCACAATTCGAGAAACATGCATACATTTATGCAGATTTTTCATTTTTTAAAATTTAATAGAGAGCGATAACATTTAGTGGCAACAATTTGAAAAGTGAAACGGGCATTCAGAGTGAATCGACGCAAAATCGCAAAACGAAAGTAATAGTCCTTCGGGACTAAATCCCTTTGGACTAATAAAAATAAAATGAGCAAAAAAAATCTGAAAGCTTTCTGATTTTACACTACGCCCAAAGGGGAGTTTTTTTAACGCTTTGCGTGTTACCTTTATTTATTAAATATCACGTTCTTCGCACCTAAACCATCAAATTCAGTTCAAGAGCAATATCGCAAAATAATTTTAAATCGAGCATATCTTTAGAATTTCCGGTACACAGTCTCACGCGCCGGAGATAAAAAAACGTTTTCTCTGCAACGCTGCCATGGCTCACTTTGAAATCCTTGAGTTTGTTAATCAAAAATTCGTCAAAGTTTTTCAAAATATGAAATCGATAATGAAACAAATTCCAAATTTCAAATTTGGGTTTCCAGATGCCCATATTCGCAGTAGGATTATGTCATTCAAAATTCGATGGCTCTAGGTACCGTCGTTTTGTTACAATGCGAGAAACATGCATACATTTATGCACATTCTTCATTATTTAATTTCTTTAAATATAATACAAGGCTGCAATATTTGGTGGCAACAGTTTGAAAAGTGATCCGACATTTAATGTTTCCGACGCAAAATGCCAAAACGAAAACAATAGTCCTTCAGGGATAAAGCCCCTTTGGACTAATAAATCAAAAAGAAATTCAAAGTTCGGGCTTTGACGCGCCCATGTTTAGGTACTACGTGCATTAAAATTTCAGTGGCTCTACATACCATCGGTTCCTCGCAATAGGAGGAACATTCACACATACACATTGTTCATTATTAGTCCGAAAGGGCAATTTTCCCTGAAGGACTACTAATTTCGTTTTGGCATTTTGCGTTAAATCTATGAACGGCGAATCACATTTCAAATTATTGCCAATTCCCTTAATACATGATACTGAATGAGCAAAGAAATGGGTTGGTAAGGTGATGTCAAGAACGATATTCTTAAGAAAGAACAAATGCTCAGGATAGAATCTTCTAAGGAACAATCTTCATGGGATTTTCGGTAATTCTTTGGCGTAATAATGTGCGACGTTAGTACCATTGCGGCATTGCACTTTGGCAATGTTTCAAGCTTCATTCTGTACGTCTCATGTTCGTCTGGATTAACAAAAAAACAGGTTTGTAAGGTGTTGTGAAGAAGGTAATTTTTCGTAGTTTCGATATTAGCATCATTGTAACATAGCACTTTGTTCTTGCTCAAAGTTTTATGCTACACGTGTCGGCTTTCGCTGGATTGGCGAAGAAAAAGGTTGACGAGGTGGTGTTAAGAACAACCTCCTCAAGATTCTAAGATGTTCTTGGTAATTCTTCGGCTGTAAAATAATGCTCGACATCATCATCATTGCATTATTGCATCTTGGCCATGCTTCGAGCTCCATGCTGTATGTCTCAAGTTCAACTGCATCTTCATCTTTAAAAAAAATAAAAAAGAAAGAAAAAAGTATAGTCATAGTTATAACAGAAGTCTTTTTAAAATCGTGATCTTATTGTATAAATAATCATATATGGTTATTGCATGTACAAAAATATGACTCGAAAAGTAAATTACTTTTCGTAATTCAAACAAAATGGTTATTCTAATTATAAAAAATCCGCAACTGAGTTTATTTTTTGACAAGTTTGAATAAAAGTTAATAAAATCTGTAATTTCAAACCTTTGAGTAAGTGTTACATAGCATTATAAATTAATTAGTTCCATTTATAGATTTTTTGTGCGTTATTTATATTATTATTATTATATGAAAATAACGTAAACTCAGTCTTCAAATAATAAAAATTTTGAAATCTTTCAACGCTATATTTACAATAAATACATTATTGAAATGTCTTCGCGGGCCGCATAAAACTGCTTCCGGGATCGCACGCATCCCACGGGCAGCTAGTTTGAGACCACTGATTTAAGGAAAACTGGTCCATGTTCACATTAGGCACAGCATAGCCACGGAAACATACATAGAACTGGGATTCGAACTCGGATCGAACTACCACCGTTTGGCAGAATTTCCGCTAAGGAACTGTTAGATTATATCTATCAGCTAAGCGATTTAACATGTAATATATTTCATTGAAAAATTAATTGTTGTATATTTTCAGCGTTTCATGACTTCTTCTACACTCAAAAACTAAATTTATTCCTATATTGGGACAAAAATGTCGTCTCTGCTTCCGTCTCTGCTTGCCAGTTCTCAGCCATAAGCGTTCTGCATACTCGCATATAAAAAACCTAAATACCAACACTCCACTCGAAGTGAAGGGAAAAAAGAAATACAGCCATCTTACCAATATATACAAAGATCAATTATTCAGTTTCACGTTCCACTAGCTTTAGGGTTTTCCTCCATAAAAGTCTTTTTATAGCTCTCGCCGTTTCGTGACTTTTGTTACACAGGGGATGAGGTCTCCGTGTCCTTACGCCCTTTGAGAAACAGCAGCATGTGCACGCGCGGCAGATGGTGTTATAGCACTCCTCCCTCACGCAAGAGAGAAAAGGTCTGGAAAGGTAATGGCTGCGAAAGCCCTTGGTTTCGCCGAAAGCAAACCCGGAGGCAAAGATAGCATGGGAAGAAAGGGGGACCAAGCAGACATTGAAAAGTTAAGAATCGGAAGGGAAAAAAGAGCACAGGAATAATACAGAAAATGGTCCTGCATGAAACTTTACGATTCTGGTAGGCTTGAGCCTTCAAACATGCCAGAAAATGAAATAAGCTTTTAAAATTGAACTGAGAATCCACATGATTAATAATGATTGGACACAGTAATTGATAATGAAAGTCTAAGAAGGGCCGTCTTAACGCACAGGGCACATGTCCTAGGTCCCACGAGCATAGGGGGCCCCATGTTGATTTATTTACATTTTATTTCTGTGAATGGTTGCTGTAGAGGCTGCAGCACACTCGGTTGTCCAAGGGGCCATAATGCTGCTAAGGGCGGCGCTGAGTCTAGGCACTTGCTAGTTCATCTACAATTCTTTTTGTGATCTGAAAAAATTGGTTTAGTTGCACTCTCGCATATGACACTTCAGCGCAAGTCGACCAGTAGGGACACTTGAGTACAAGATAATTGTTTATAATACCTTTAATTCAGAAGATCATTTATGGGTTGTCTATCCATAACACCATTGATAATTATTTCCCAATGCTCGTACTCTGATCTTAATAACTGGAGGACATCCCTCATTGAAAAAGAGTAGGCCAATGAGAAGTTTGAAATTCGGTAAAAAAAGCAAGCTTAGTTTGGCTTAGATGTTTATAAGACTTTTTTTTTTCCAGGCGAGACAAAAATTCCGCAGAAACATTTTTGCTGTTGAAGAAGAGAGTCTTGTATCTGATCGCTCTCAAGATCGATGAATTCTGGAAAATCTACGTAATGATAAATTTTTTTTTTCCTTTTGCTAATTTTAAATGGTTGCCTGAAATCAAAATATAGCTGTCTGACGATTTAATTCCTTACTTGGCGACATTACTCTGTCTGTATCTATTCTGAAATTATTTGAAGACTTTAGTTTAAAACATTTATTCTATAATACTTTGATTCTATTAACGCATTGCTGATCACTATATAAGATATTTTGTCCCTTGTTTCGGCATGCCTTCATGGTGTAATAGTCAGCACACCCGGCGCGTATTCGGGAGGTCCGAGGTTCTAGTCCCGGCAAGGGCATTGCTCATTTTTCATCTCTCCTACTTTCAAAAAATACCTAATAACTCTACAGTGGCGCCCGAACTAAAAAAGGTGGTGAATGATGATTCTCCACTACCAGGATTTGACGATTGGGTCCTCTACTCCCCAGTCACCCTTTAAAAGGAGGAGTATACACAGTCCAGTCACATTAATGTGACCATCTGTCAAAAGCCAGAATAACCACCTTTCGCAGAGCGGACTGCTGCGAGACGTGCAGGAAGAGAGTCACATAGGTCGCTGAAGGTGTTCTCTGGGATGTTGAGCCATGCCGACTTTAATGCCGTGGCCAGCTGCGCTAGATTACGCGGTTGAGGATCCATGGCGCGAACAACTCGATCGAGATGGTCCCACAGATGCTCGATTGGGTTTAAGTCAGGTGAGTTTGCTGGCCAGGGGAGGACGGTAAACTCATCCTGGTGCTCTTCGAACCACGCACGTACACTGGCAGCTGTATGGCACCTCGCATTGTCCTGCTGGAAGATGCCATCATCCTGAGGAAAAACAATGCGCATGTAGGGGTGAACATGGTCCGCAAGGACAGATGCGTACTTGTATTGATCCATTGTGCCTTCCACAATGATCAGTGAACCTAGAGAATGCCAGGAAAACATTCCCCAGACCATAATGCTCCCGCCTCCAGCTTGGACCGTTCCGGCAATGGTTGCAGGGTGGTTCCTTTCAGAGGTTTCACGCCTTATACGCCAACGTCCATCTGTCCGATGGAGCATAAAACGCGATTCATCCGAAAACGCAACCTGTCGCCACTCAGTGGACGTCCAGCTGCTGTACTGGCGTGCAAATTCTAGCCTTCGCCGTCGATGAACAGCAGTCAGCATAGGTGCACGAACCAGGCGTCTGCTTCGGAGGCCCAGACGCAGCAATGTTCGCTGAATAGTACTTTGGGAGACACTTTTGGTAGCCCCTTGGTTCATTTTGGTGGTCAGTTGCTCAACGGTAGCCCGTCTATCTGCCCGAACGCATCTCCGCAACCGTCGTTCGCCTCTGTCATCTATGGCCCGTGGTGCACCACATTTGCCACGTCGCTGATTTTGGACAGTCCCATTTTGCCATGCACGGTACACTTTTACCACGGCGGCACGCGAACAGTTCACAAACTCAGCCGTTTCGGAAATGCTTCCACCCTTGGCCCGAAAGCCAATGATCATGCCCTTTTGGAAGTCGGATAAATCGCTTCGTTTCTGCATTACGCCAACGATTGAAATGTTTTCCGAAGCCCTCACACACCCTTTATATACGCTCAACTGCACTGTGCTGCCACCTGCCTTCTGTGATTGGTTATTTAACTCTGACATGGAAAGTACGTGGTGGTCACATTAATGTGACTGGACTGTGTATAAGGTATTTCTCACGCCTTCTTAGCATGACTTCGCGGTGTAGTGGTCAGCACACTCGACGCATGCTCGAGAGGTCAGTGGTTGGAGTCCCGGCGAGGGCATCGCTCATTTTTCATCTCTCCTCTGCTTTCAAAAAATACCTAATGCTTCTACAATGAGGATGTC
>KK119233.1:173387-184397 GCA_000611955.2 Stegodyphus mimosarum | reverse complement strand
TCCGATAACAATATACGAATAATAGCATTAACTGTAATCACATTAAGCGGCACAAACCCTCTCTAAGACGACCACCCAGTTTTAAATGTTTTCATGGCTTTTTATAAAGCTACTCGTCTTAAAGAAGTAATGTTTAAGAGTGAAGTTTATAGTCTTAGAAATACTGGTCACTTTCAGAGATAGTCGTCTTAGAGAGATGGTCATAGTTGCCTCTGTGTCTGTTTATGAGCAACAACAGCACTTCGAAGCAGAATAAATGATTATCAAAACAATGTTATTCTGTTCATGAAATTTTAAAATGTACTTTTAAAAAAGAATGCATTTTAATTTATTTCCCTGTTAAGCATTACAGTTTGGAAAATAAAGGAAAAGTATAATCCGGAGTAGACTGGCAGCAGTTGTCTTATTTTAATAGGACTTTTAAAGTATTAATGCATTGCAAAGCATATCCTCACCAGCCTTCACTAGCTTCTCAAAATCTTGAAAGCATTTTGATAATTTACCTCTATCTCTATTCTAATACTTTTTCCGTCTGAGGGCTAGTTTACTGGTAAATTGTACTTCTCGATCATTTTTATTTTTATCCAATGTATTCGATTTGTATTGCCTCTTTTGTATTAGCATTTCATCCATTTGATTTTCCCTCGCATTTATTATATGAAACGTATTTTGTGCAGATTCTTCGTTAAGCTACTCGTACGTAGCAGGTGTTCTCAAATTTAAGAAACTGTTCAAACATGGAATTTCACCTTACTTCTGTTATTTACGTTCTAACTCATTGTCGCCTTACCTACTGCTGAAGGTGTTCGATCTTTTGAAATCCAGATTTTTTGTTCGCCCTTCTTTCTGCGATGTTCATCTTGGATATTGCGGTTGAGCTTCATTTACGCGAAGTGCCCGTGGAGCTTTATAAAGTAAATGAGCCGAACATGTTGCCCTCTGGCTCAGTTACCATCAAATATCAATTCACTATCCGTCAATTATGTATTCTTATTGGAATGTAAGTTCTCGGAAGGAAATAATATTGTGATTGTTATATGTAGTTTATCCAAGACCACTTTTCATTTGCTATGTTCTTACTGTAAGCACGTCCTTCAGAAATTAAATGAGTCGTAAAATTTTCTTCTCTCAATTTAAAAAAAGAAGAGGAAAATTCCCGAGGTTATGCAGTGTTATTTTCTGGTTGACTGTATCGATGTTAGCAATTTAAACTAGTAATAAGTAATCGATTCTTTCCGTCCGTCACGAGCTTCCTTCATCAGAAAATAATATATATATATGCTTTTGAAACAAACATTCCTTGTACCGAGGCTTCGCTTTCTTTTATTCGTCTGAGAACCTTTGTTCTGTTTCTGCTCTTATGAACAGCTGCTTATAGCTGAAGCAGTATTGTTGCAAACGCAGTTAATGTTCCGTCATTAATGACTGCTTCTGTCTAATAATAATGTTCCAGTTACTTTGTTCTCGTACGCTGTGAATGAACTTTTTAGAGAAAAAAAAAACCTTGAGGAAATACAACAGGAAAAAATAAATAAAAAACAAAAGAGTTAACATTCGGTGAATATGTTACAATTTCCTCATAATTAAAAGAATGATAAAACTGTAGTTGTTCATTCAGTCAGCCATCTTTTTCCCACAAGCCACGTTTCGCAAATTTAATGAACGCATGGCGTTTTCCGTGGATAGGAACCTCTGAAAGTGACCACTATTTCAGAAAACATAATAATTATTATTTAGATTCTAACACTGCCCTTGAAAGCTCTTTAAGTAAAAAGATACTTCGTCAAGATCTCTGTAATGGCAACTGACTCGTATTTGCGTTACACATGGAGGGGGGCTGAAACATTCTATGCAGCCAGGTCATCTACCAGAATTTGAAGCTGAGTCCTAATCTGAAGCTTAATTTGAAGCTGCTTGGCGCCAAATCTGAGTCAAACTACACTCATGTCCATAAATTAAGGATAATGCAAAATCAGGCAAAGGAAGAGTTAGAAGCAAAATAAATTTGACTTATTTGTAAAGCTTATTTATTAAACAAAAGGTAAAGAGCAAAATAAGATGCTATATGTTTGATATTATTAGAAAAATTAGCGATTTTTTCTCCCGGAAGCAAATTACAAAAAAAAAAACTCAATATTACATGGTTGGTATGATTGTTAATGCATTGTATGTCTCCCAGACGATGCAATATAATTCGTACAACGCCTAGGCATGCTGAGTATCAAATTATCAACCTGATCTTGGGGGATATTACACCACTCAAAACGCAATGCTCTCCGAAGTTCCGGTAGACATGTAAAAGGAGGTTGACGGGCTGCAACTCGTCGGCCAAGCATGTCCCACACGTGCTCTACTAGATTCATGTCCGGTGAGAATGCTGGCCAATCCATACGGGTGATATCCTCCGACTGAAAGCATTCGCTTACGATGTTTGCGCGGTGAGGACGGGCGTTGTCATCCATAAACACAAACTGTGCGCCCATGGCGCCCCGAAACAAACGTACATGTTGTTCCAGAATGACGTCCCGATAGATTTGGCTTGTCATGGTTCCAATTTGAACATGCAAGTCAGTTCTGGAACCCACAATAATTCCACCCCAAACGAGCACTCCTGCACCATCGTAACGGTGTCTTTCAATGATGTTTTCTTGGTGGTAACGGGTACCTGGAGCTCTCCATATGAAAATCCGGCGAGAATCAGACTGCAAGCTAAACCTGGACTCGTCGGAAAACATCACACAATCCCACTGTTGCGGTGTCCCCAATGCATGCTCTCTACTCCAGGCTAACCACAGGCGACAATGAGTTGCAGTAAGTGGAACGCATCTGACAGGTCTACGAGCATATAGACCAATCTGCCCTAAGCGTCTGTACACGGTCTGCCTTGAAATTGTCGTACCAGTGGCTGAAGAGAGCTGACGAGACAGGTCTGAGGCTGTGCTCCGCCTGTTTCTTTTGGCAGTAACTGCCAAATACCGGTCCTCATTCGGCGTTGTAACTCTGGGGCGACCTGTACTGTAACGTCTACTCACATTACCATCATCTTGGAATCGTTGTCAAAGCCTGGAGATTACACTCTGGGCAATTCCAAGTTCGTCTGATACTTCAGGTTGGGTACGCCCACATTCCAGACGGCCGATAATTCTACAATGTAAAAAATCATCCAAATGCATCCTTTGTGTCATAACTATTCGGTTGTTGCGCTGAAATGCTTATAAAGCGCCTGCGAACAATTTTACTTTTTTGCCTGTATTCCTTATATATCACTCTCTTACACTCTCGTCATTGTGACGTACCATCGGTGTCATCTGGTTACTTCCTGAAATTTGCATATGATTTTTGAAGATGTGTGTAGTGATTTTGCAGGTGATATATTTATTTTAGAGTTCGATTTCCATGTGACTCCGAATTATCCTTAATTTATGGACATGAGTGTATTTGTAATCAGCGGTCTTACCGATGAGTCGCTGCCTGCCTCCGAGAATATAAATAAATATAACAAGTTTTGAATATCGTGTCTTTTAAGACAACGAAATTCACAGAAGGCCAAGAAAATATGGGACTTTAGATGATCAGTTTAGAGAGCGTTTATTATACTTTAATCTAAAACTTTTTTTAAATACCGGGTGTCCATAAAGACATTGAGCAATTTTACCTTATTATTACGAGTACTTTGTAAGAGGTAGTGCTGTAAATTTTTGTGGTATTAATAAACATTTTTACCCAACAATCTGTTTTGGTCTAGTATACACATAATGCGAGATTGGGAGCACGGTTGAATTAAGATTTTAGAGGTCCTAAGCACTTAAAATATTTTGGTTTCCCCACATATTTTTACGCCAGTTTTTTATTCTCTGGCATTCCTCAGTTTTGATTTAGGTGCACCATACATTCCATGGTAAAACCATCATGGTGCCCTCTCTTCTGAATACTTATGGACTTTTTTGCAATGTCCCTTTTCTTGATGCCTTAAGCACGTGCTTATATTGCCTAATGGTCACTCTATCCCTGATTAGGAGATTCAAAAGTCTTCATATCACAAAGGAGTTCTAACGGAACAACCCGAAAGTGAGATATACTGCATGAAAAAATTTTAGGACAATTTTTCTTCTCGGAACAAACCATAACAGCTGGAGTTTCCCTCGATACATAGATTAATTAAATTTGTTCGCAGTTGGAAGATCGTCAACCAGAGATAATTTTCCCACCAGTTTTTCTACGGCAGAAAATTCCTACTCCAAACAGATCATATATCGTTGGCCTGGCTCTCAAATTTCAAAGTCCGAAAGCCAAATAGCCGGATGGATATAAAGATTCCAGAAACATGACATCACTATCCGTCATCGGAAAGGATCATCACATGGAAATGCCGACGCTCTGTCTAGAAGATCCTACCCAAAAGCATATAAGCATTTCATAGCACGCATATGAAAAAATTCTTTCTTGTGATTGGGCGTACTTTCTGAAGACATCATATTCTCTATGCTTGAGAACGTCTTGGAGTAATGACGTTAGGCGGAATTCTTATGGTTTCGTTGTCGCTAAGTGACGCTCATCGGTGACACGGAAGAGTAAAAATTATCGTTTGTTTTCTCTAAATAATAATACCAAACGAAAAAGTTTTCATGAAGCTTTCTGCTTATAGCCTTCCTGTTTCGTGGAATAAAAAAAATTATAATAAAATCAAAGATGCTATTAATATGAGAAGCAATCTTAAGTGCAAGTGCTTAGATTTTATAAATAGCTGAGTTCATGACTTTAACGCAAAAACCGAAACACGTTGGATTACACGATGATCTCGACCGAACTGTAAAGCCAGAGTGCGCTAAGTATATTATTATTGTAATTTTGCTGCATTCTGTTCCTTTTACATTGCAGAAAATATTTCCTTTTAAACTGTACATGCTATTTTCATATTAATGCCCATGTCTTTTACATTTCTCCATTGGTGAATCACAAACGGCTATATAGCGCAGATCACAAACGGCTATATAGCGCATTACAAAGTAAATGTGTTTAGGTGACAAGAGAAAAAAAAAGAATGCCAGAATACTAGGACATCACAATAAAAGTAATTTATTGTGCTGCGGAATCCATAAGGTTTTGAAAAGTGTTCAAGGGACAAAATGGTCATATTGTGCTGAATACATAAAAGTGAGAAAAATGCAATAACCATCCTCAGGCATTCTAAGATGTCAGTTCGGAATATAGTCGCTATGGAGGGCGATGTAAGATTCCACACGTCGTGTCACACTTTATACACTACCCAACAGCTGTTGGGTAATTTATTCCATTCCTCTGTCAGTGCACGAATGAAAATGTTGTTTGCTAGAGGGCACTGTTGACCAGGAAGACTCCCCCCCAAAGCATCCCAAATACTCTAACTTTCTAACTTCTATTCTAACATTTCTTTCTAACTCTAATTCTAACTATTTTTTCTGCTTTTAACTCTAATTCTTTCTAACTTTTAACTCTAATTCTAACTATTCTTTCTAAATTTTAATAATTCTAAATTAATTAACCGATCCCTCAAGGCAAGTTGAAAATAATATAAAAAATTGCAAATTTTGAAATTAAATATCCCCGTTTATTTTTGGCTCTCACTTCTTATAATTTTATTTTTCTATATAGGAACCCGAAGACCGCGTTGAAAGTGAGACTTCGTTATTTGTTCAGAAAAAAAAAAATTGTTAATTTAACGTTGCCAAAACATAAATATTTTCGTCTTTTAAAACGCTTCTGTAATCGGCAGTATATGCCTACGAACAATGATTGCGAAATCAAAGGCTGGGTAAGGAATTTTAAGCCGGCCGAAGAGGAGTAGGCATATGTATGAAAAAATATGTTTTGAAATCATTTTAAATCCATTTTGCAATCCGTTTGAGAAAAAGGAGTCCTTTATTCTGTCCATACGTACAGATATCATGCCAAAAAAAATCGTCCAAATATATTCGGGAACAGTCAAAATGGATATTTCAGTTGGAATATGATACCGGAAACTTCCGAGGAAAAAATACAGGAAAAAGTATACTTTCTTTACTTCGTACAACGAAGTAGTAAAGCAAGTTTGCTAATATTTATTAACTGATGTTTGCAAATAAAACAAAAAACGAAAGTGTCCGAAAACAAATGCGAGCCATTGTATGTATATAGGTTGGTAAGAGATAAAAATCAAATAGAAAACAGAGTACGAAAACTAAACAGAGCAGAAACTACCCTTAGCACTTATGGACTCCGCCCCTCGTACTCGCAGCAAATGAAATTCCAAAAGAATATTTTTAAGAACAACAAACGAAACAAAAATAAAAAGAAAAGAAACTTGACGACTGGAAACAGTTTCGGGTTATTAGTATTTTTCCCTTTATTGGTGATAAGACCCCCAAAGTGTCATAAAAATTTAATGGATTTTAGCTCCCCTTCTCCACTTTTCATTTTGTTCTATTCACTCTCCCGCCAGAGCATGTTCTCCCCTTCCATTCCCTTTTTTTTCCTTCGTGTTGCCAGTTTCATCTTCAAAAAGAAGTGCGTAATTTGCGCCCCGGCAAAGAAAACAGGAAATATTTTAAAACCGTGTAAAAGATATGCATGTTCCTTGCAGAACAGAAGTGGCTTTATAGGCAACTCATTTAGATAAGCTTTTATGTTTTTACATTGTAAGCTATTTTTTATCGCCGGAATTTTTATTCGCTGTTTGCTAGACGCCATTTTTAATACATCGCATCGCTTCAAACTAAGGGCATATTTTTATTTCAATATTGTTAGTACAAAACCTATTTACGGCATTCAAAGGCAGCCATATTATTGCCAAGTTACAAAGTCATAAAATGTTTAAAAAATGTGTAGCTTGAGAATATTGTTCTGCATGTAGTAAAAATAATTATTTCTATAGAATTTCTAGAATTAAAATTTCTATACTATTAACAAATATCAGCAGATTAAAAATAGTATTTTTATACACAGTACATCTATAAATATTAGAATTATTACTAATTTTATTTATTTCGAAAACAGGAAACATGCAAAATGATAACTGACAGAATTTATTCTTAAGACATCTCAACTTGCTTTCTTAAAATATCGTCTGATATAGAAAGAATTTTCTATGCAGTTAATCAGTTACTTTGCTTTGATCCAATGAACATCTACTGTCATTAATTCGTAAGCTGAGAAAATAATAGCAATAAAGTGCTGCTGTAAAGCAGGAAAAGCAGCAATGGAGCAGTTTTGAAACGTTGTGTAAAAAATGAGAGAATCAGGCACTAATACGATCCAATGTTTTTCGTTAGTACGGATGATTTCGTGATAAACACGAAGATTTTTGATCTTTAACTCAACAGCAGTCGCCTTTCCTCATCTCCAATGGAAAGGAACATCAAAAAATTCAGCAATTATAACTAAAAAATCGTCATCTTCTTTTCGAATGATGATACATGAGCTGAGAATTAGTAAAGTCACTACTCACATTAAGGTCTGGAAGGATCAAGGAAGATCTGGAAAAAGTGGTCTGATGGTCATTAATTTCTCAACACTGAAAGGATTCAGAAAACGGTAACCAGACTTCGATATTGTTCTTAAAGACGAGTTCTCCGAAGGAATCAGGCTGCTATAAGAAATTATCAAGCGTTATAATATAGACTTTCAAGGACTGCTTATCGAAGGCTAAGAGGTAAGAATGTTGTTATCGTCAACACTCAGTTTTGTGCGAATCTAGTCCTTAAAACTTTGTAGATGTATTTGTGCTTAGAAGAAAAAGACATAAAATGTAATTTCTTGTAAAAAGTGTTTTAGTCAAATATATTTCCTTACATTTAAATGATATTTCCTTAAACATAAAAATACTACTAGACAGAACATGTAGCCCAAGCTTCATCTGTGACCGAGTAATTAAAACTTTTAATTGCTGGTAGTTCGTCCTAGGTTCAAGGGTTGCATGCATATGATTTCATTATTTCTTCCCTGTGTAACATATATAAGAACCATTTTTCCTTGGAAAGTCCTCCATGAAGACATATCTTCCCTTAGACAGTTATTATATTCCAATAATCAACTTTCGCAACCAACCTATCTAAACAAAAAACTTTTGTTAGAATCAATCCATTGTCTCATGCTTTCGACTTCTTCCAAAAGGCTGTAAATCACTATAGTCTGATGCTTTAACATAGCCACTTCAACGATCGTAGCTAACTTTCCCTCCTTTCGATCGCATCGTGTGTCGTTATCATAGCCAGTCATTGCCATGGCTGTAAGCCCTTCTTCCCCTGCGATCAACATCTCAAAAGGATTTTCGGCTCGCCGTGTATTTTGAGTGCTCCTCTATGGCAAAGACAACATACGCTTGCAAAAATATCCATGTCTTCACCGAGATTCGAACCCGGTACGAAATTCACGATATTCAACAATTGTCTCATCCAAGGGTCAGTGTTCGAATTTCGAAGAAGGTTGGGTTGTTTGCAAGTATTTAGTAACTTTGTGGCATGGAGGCACTTAAAATACGCAGCGAGTCAAAAGTTCTCCCGAGTGTTTTCGTAGTAATAGGGTGAGAAACTCTCGCATCCGCTATCTAGCGGACTCTTCTTCAAAATTGGGCTGGATCAGAGTAAAGTAATGCTCTTCTCTATAGGGCGCCAAGACCGATGTTAATGACAGATGCAATCCTTGCGCTTCTCGCCACAACAGAAGTCATGGAGTAGTTCTAACGTTATTGTTAAACAAGTGAAATATATCAAAATTACAGTTTAAATACATTGCTCAACATATCTCTTAAAGTACTGTTGAATCAATAAAATAAGGTTGTAAGTAATTAAGAAGTATGTACATTAATTTTATGTCTCTCAGTTTGTTAACCAACTTCATTTATAATATGGAAGATAAAGATTTTTATGTCATATCGAATGACACCTTTCTGAAAAATGACTATTTGTTAAATCATGAGGAAGATCTCTTGTTTCGCGAAATAGATACGTTAGCTAAGAGGCTAAGATAATAATGTGTCTGGTAGCGTAGCGTAGTGTATAATTTCACGTGACCTAGCAACTCTTAAATCTGGAATGATTCTCCTAAAGGCTTTTGTAGCATTAGAGAGTGGGAGACTGCATTTTCTGACTATTGTTATTACTTTAGACTATATATGATAATTTCAGGAACATTTTCGAAGCTGTCTTGAATAATTAACCTAACACTGATGCTTTTCTTGAACAGCATCGCCATTTACTTCCGAAACCAGTATATTCTACATTTGCTAAGTAATTTTAAATTATAAGGCATTTCTCCCTCCTTTTTAGCATGCCTTCGTGATGCAATGGTCAGCACACTCAGTGCATTTTTGAGAGGTCGTTGGTTCGAGTCCTGCCGAGGGCATTGCTGATTTTTGATGACTCCTGCTTCGAAATAACCTAATGTTTCTATAAAATTTAAAGATTAATATGGTAAGGAATACTGAATAATTATCTTAACGAATCTAATCCACATTTCTCGTTTATACAAGATAAAATAGTTCTTCCTTCTTCTACCAAATTTTAGCTCTTTAACAGCAAATTTCGATATAATGAATCCTCTCGTGGCGATCACATTCCGTACACGACTACTTCTGAAAGTGACTCCTACTTCCAGAAACATAAATGCACATCGATATAGAACATAATCTCATTGAGATAACAGCTTCCACAGACGACAAAAGGCAACAAGAATCCTTAGTGCTCGTCTCATAGAGGTTTCCCTGTTGAATTGTGGCTGTTTAAAAATAATTTCAAAGGCTTTTATGATGATCGTTACTTAGATTAGCCAAAATATATTAGTAATATAATTTGTTTTACAAATTGCTCTTCAACTCCTAAAAATTACAGTGAACCTTCTCGTCAAGACCACCTCTCAAAGTGACCGGCATCTCCCGAGATATAAAGAAATACTTGTTTTAAACATCCTTTTTTCTAAACGACCATCTCCACTAAAGATCAAAATAATCTAGATTTTAGGTAGCTCACGAAGATCGCCTGCCTTAGACAACCACCTCTGTAAGTGACCTAAATTTTCCAGAACATAAATAAATACTATTATTGCAGGTGATCTTTCTTACACGGCCACTTCTATAAAAGCAAAGCATTACTTAGAGTTACGGTTAAGCCGTCTTAGAGAGGGTTCAGTGAAATACGAAATGAAACATTTTACGCATTTATCTTTTTAACGTATTTCGGCTGGCTAACAGATATAATGTTACTTGAAAAAAATCTGATGTGGACACCACATGATTTCCTTGAACAGTGTATGAAATTATACATACTTTTTCTGCACTTCATTTAAACTTATTCCCTCGAATTATTCTAACTTAATTAAGCGATCCTTCGAGGCAAGTTGAAAATGACATCCAAAACTGCAAATTTTGAAATTAAATACATCGGCCAGTTTTTGTCGTATGGGAGTCAAACTTCTTTTAATTTTATTTTTTCATAACAAATATAAAACTTCCCCAAATATAAGGCATTAAAGGACCAGGAGACCCTATTAAAAGTTAGATTTCATCATTTGTCCAAAATTAACTGTTAACAAAGTTTTTTTAAAAAAAAGAAAATCTGAAATTGTTCAGATTTTAAATTGCGTCCAAAAGGGCGTTTTTTTAACATTTTGTGTGTTACCTTTCTTTATTAAATATCATGTTCTTCGCACTTAAACCATAAAATTCAGTTCAAGAACAATATCGCAAAATAATTTTAAATTAGGAAGGTGAGCTTAACACCTTTTCAGCGGAATTTTTTTTAAAAAACTTATTTTAAAAAATGTGGCTGTTTATTTTCCTTTGATTTTTGGACACGTTGAACTTTAATCCTTTCGACTCCTTCTAAAAAAAAGAATTTTGGAAAAATAATAATATTTTGTATTTTTTTTAAATTTTTTAAATGAAGCTTCCGAATCCACTTCTCACATCTCAGATATTTTAAAATGTAGTTTTGGCAACAATTTTCCTTTCTTATTGTTGTTGATAGATTTTTGATGAAATTGCATCATTTTGAATAGTTT
>KK119233.1:134079-172773 GCA_000611955.2 Stegodyphus mimosarum | reverse complement strand
AGAAATTGAAAGATTGTTTCTTTTTGCAAAGGTAAATTGTTTAATTAATTTATATATCTATATTTAAAATGACGAGTCTTTCTGTGTGTGTAGGTGTCTTTCGTTCGTACTGCGCGTAAGCTAATAGACCCAGGCCTATGAAATTTGGTACACAGGATGCATCTAGACAAGAGCCAGTGCACATCGATTTTTCAAAATTCGAATGAGTTTTTTTTTAGGATAATTAATATTTGTATTAAGGGATATTGCTTATTTCATTGTATGCTTTTTATATGCAATGCATTTTTAACTGAATTTTTTTTCCGTTGTTGTTTGTTTCTTTTTCGATAAAATTGTTCTGCAGAGTAAAATTCTGTGCAGTTTTCAAATTTAATGTTTGGTGTTCTCTTTAGGCATTTTTCCGGTACACTTAAAAGCCAGACGAAGGCTGGCCGCGCAGCGGCTAGTTTCCTATACGCAGTCTCACGCGCTGGAGATAAAAATGTTTTTCTGTACAACGTTGCCATTGCTCGCTTTGAAATCCTTGAGTTTGTTAGTCAAAAATTCGTTAAAGTTTTACAAAATATGAAATCGATAATAAAACAAATTCCAAATTTCAAATTTGGGCTTCCAGATGCCCATATTCGCAGCAGGATTACGTCATTCAAAATTCGATGGCTCTAGTTACCGTCGTTTTATCACAATGTGAGAAACATACATACATTTATGCACATTGTTCATTATTTAATTTCTTTAAATACAATACAGAGCTGCAATATTTGATAGCAAGAGTTTAAAAAGTGAACCGACATTTAATGTTTCCGACGCAAAATCGCAAAACGAAAGCAAGAGTCCTTCAAGAACAAAGCCCTTTTGGACTAAAAATATAAATAAAAAATTAATTAAATGAAACTTTAAAAACATAATATACACTTTTGGTAACGGCGACTGCAATAAAAAAGGGAGGTGCTTAACTAAATGTTATATTAGCCCTACATACAAAATTTCATCGTTCTGTCGCTATTCTTTTTGAGTTATGCGAGATACATAAGTACTTACAGACGTCACGAAAAAGGCCGTTTTGAATACCTGCAACAATACATTTTGCAATAAAGTGTCTTTTAGTTTGACCGTATGTACAGACGTCATGAAAAAAAAAAGAAAATGTCAAAATAGATATTTCCTTTGAAATCTGATAACCGAAATATTTCGCGATTGCAATATAATTCCTTTACTTCGCACGAGGAAGCAATAATAATAATAATAAATAAATAAATAAAAATAATAACTAATTATTGTAATTATTGAACTGCCGTAAACAGCAATCTTTCTCCATTATACAGCAAAAGAAATTCTTACTTGGTTCCGCCCGGGATCGAACCGGGGACCTTCTGCGTGTAAAGCACTACACCACGGAACCACGTGAACGAACTGTGTGAAAATCTATAAAAACACAATCAAGCCTCAAAAAAAATTCAAAATAAATTTGGGAACGATCAAAATGGATATTTCCGTTGAAATCTGAAATCCGAAGTTTTTCACGATTACAATACTTTCTTTATTTCGAACAAGGAAGCAAAAAGGACTATATTTTTGGCTTGCCGGCTTAGGGAGGATTCACAGTATTTAATATAACTAAGATGTTAAAAGTGTATTTCTAATATAAGAATTTGAATACTAAAAAAAAAACCTTTCTAAAATTAACAAGACAATTTTCTGATTTTTTTAATCTTCTGTGAAATTAGTCATCTTAGAGTGGTGATGTTCAATAACGACATGCATGTAGTTTCTCGAAAATACTGGTCACTTCACATTAGGAGACGGTCACTGTACTTACATGCCCTGTTATCCGATGTAAATCGTTTAATAGATAAAGGCTGGAAAAAAATTTACCTCTAGTTTTTGTCCTGATGCCCAACTGTCAGATACGAAAAACGTTAACGAAGTTTGAAGTTTACAAATAAAGGCTGTGACACTAATTTCCCTTGGGTACCGCTAGAGGGCTCCCCAGCTCATTTATAAAAACGCATTTCAAAGCTAACGCCGTTGAAACCAATTTATTGTGGCCCGCGGAGCGGCATTCAACTTAATTAAAGTGTTTTTTATGCTTCTGGTATTTTTTAGATAGCACAGGAAACATATTGACTTTCGCACAAAATTAAATAAAGTAAATTAACGGTTTCGGACGATGCATTAAAGCGATGTCGCACAAAAAAAAGTCAGTAGAAAAAAAAAATCAGTTCTTTTTAAGATCTAATTAAGACGAAGCGATGCAAAATAAAGTCAAAAAAGACCGCATACCCATCATAGAAGACTCACTTTTTTTACCCTCCATTGTTCTGACGGGAAGCAGATTCGAAAGAACATGCACATCCGGCAGCCATCTTGGAAAATGGCGGATAATTTGAAATGCAAATCGCATGCAAACGATGTACTCTTCGGAATGGTTCGGTTCTATTACCGACATCAACACTAATTAAAATTTAATTTTGCTCGAAAGATCCCGCTCCCAGATGGAAGTGGTTAATTAATTCGAAAGGCGAGAAACTTCCCCTTCCTTGCATTTATTTCGATGGAAATCGTCTGCGCGAGTAGTTTTCGTATCTGGCAACGTAAAATTAGATCTGGCTGTAACGCCGAACTAAAGCTCCGTTATTCCCATCTCATCTTGGAGAAGAGTTTTGAGGGAAGACGTCTATTTCAAATGGAACTAATTAAACATTTTGACTCAAGTCATTCGATTTAACGACTGTCCGCGAAGTTTGCCTTCAAAACTAAGATTTGAAGTTGATACTTTGTAGCAAATTTTAGAATTTAATGGGGGATTTATACGAGGCAATTATATCGAGGGAAACAACGTTGCAGTTGCTACATACAGCAAGTACTTTAATTTGATTGAGACTTAATATGTTAAAGATAATGTTGTTAACATTTTTTTTTACTCGTTCATATATTCTGGCAACAAAAATTAAAAACATTTTTTGACTGATTGCCTATTTAATTGTTAAAATAAAAATAAACTCTAACTATTTCTGCTCAAAATAATAAAAATGTGTTTATAATACCTTTGCAACACGTAAAATGGTTTCGTTGCTAATCCGTGTTATGACCTCGTGCAGATTTTCTAATCAGTGCCTACCGACACACTACTATGACATCATGACTTTTCACGAAATTTACGAATTTAATTTGTGACAGTTATAGATTTTACTAAAAATTAAGCTTAGCTTAAACACTACGAAGTATCTATTAAGAAGAAGTTTTGGGTCAGTGATATTTTTATTTTAAAACAGTCTTTTTACGTGAATAATAAGATAAATTTTATTGAGAAAATACATGAAATATGCTTAGAAAAAAATTCTAATTCTAATTTTAATTATTATAAAAGTGAGCATAATTGAATAAACGTTATTGTCCTCTTCGATATCAATGGCTTCCCTGATGCTGAACTTGTGACGTCGGTTTAGTCGAGTGTGTGGCTTATAGTAAGTCGTCATAAGACGAATAGAAGCATCTGAATGTTTCATAGTTAATATTTTTCGTAGTGTTCTTATGAATTTTGTAGTGTTCAAACTCTGGTTTTCCCCATGTGTAATGTGTATACGAGCCAGTTTTCCTTAGAAAGTCCTTTACGAAAGCATCTCTTCACTTAGGCAGATAGCCCTAGTGCGCTTTGCCGTAATCTCAATAAACCAAACCTGTTCTTACTCAAAGTAAGTTTCATGTGAGGAAATAATCTGCTCGCATTTTAAGTTGAAACGAATGCGAACAAAGCAGAAAAGTCAGTTTTTTTAAATTGTGGATTACGGGTCGATCGGCTTTGCCAAACTTATCGATCTTCTTGAAATTATGTTACAGTTGTTTTTAATAAAAATGCATGTTCCTTGTTGCAACTTTGTAAAAATGCTATTGCTATTATTTATTTTCGGTCAATTTTTTTATGTATTTTTCAAATGTTTGTTTCATATTTATGTTTTATAGTTGATTTTTATACATTGTTGCATGCTTACGAGTTCATAATGTATTGAATGCACTCAGAACCGATGAAATATAAAATATATTTTACCAAATGAAACACGTCACAGTTCTGAAACTTTCAGCAAAAATAGTCGTACAGCTCTTCATTGTAACACAGAGTACAATCAATAACTTCAAACTACTAAGAACGTTAAACTCAAGGCAATGCAAAGCTCATCTAAAGAGCGAAGCTAACGCGGAGATATCTCAACATTCCGAACTCACGCTAAACTAAACAACTACTACTCTCTCTGGTCTTATATAGACTGCCCTCAGTGGCAGAGAAATTTCTAGTACTTCTAGAAATTACTGAAAGGCATACGAGGGCCAAATACGTTTACAGCTACATATAGCATCAATTACAGTTACTAAATTACAATCCCCATTACCAGGGACCGGACCAAAATGTTCTCAAATGGTCATCAGGTTTTGCGACTTTTAGCAATTTCTCGCCAAATTTGGCGACAAAAATTAATCGCCAAAACCATCGCCAGCGTGACGATATCTCGCCAGTACAGCCAGTTTAGCGAGATAGCTATTTACTCAGCGTTAAATAGACTTGTCCCTGTATTCTTACTTTTTCGGCAAAACTTCACTCCTTTAGACTTTCGTGTTATATTATACAAAAAAGAATACCGCAATTTCACATATAATTTTTCTAAAATTATTTGCATATATGTAAAAGTCGTAACCATGTTATACTCCTGTTGGAACTCAGATGGATCACACGAAATTATGAAATGGGTCACTCGGTGACCCGGGGGTCATAGGCTGCGGAGGCCTGTATTAGCGCGCTTCGCTTCGTGAAAAGCTGACTTAACTGCAGTTGTAAGTGAAGAACAGAAAATAAACACTATGTGGTGTTGATGACACGTATGACGATCGAAAATGAGACAGGATGAAAAGATATTTAAATGACTATTTTAAAGTAACAGACTGTATGGAAAGGCTGGATAAGCACTGGCATCTTAACAACTCACGTCTTATTGAGTGAAACACAAAAACAGGAACACAAAAAGTCACCTGTACCCTCTAGCTGGACGTACGAGCTATTCACACCACGAGAGCACGTAGGGGGATTTGATAATTCCTTATATTCTAATCCACTTAAATAGCGACTAGTTATTATCTAAATGTCGAAATCCGAACCGTTTGCATACAAAAATTTGAAAAATACATTAGTTATTGTGATGAAGCAGTTGGTTAATATATAAAAATATTATTGAATAAATTTTTTAAACTGAAGAAAAGTCGCCAAATATGTTCAAAATAGATTATAAAAACTGCAAAATGGGAGAAAGATATTGCCAAGTAAGGGATTAAGTCACCAAACAGTTAGGTTTCGATTTTAGTCAAGCATTTAAAATTAGGCTGAAAAAGAATCTCAGTTTGATGTAGATTTCCAATAACTGTGTCGATTTCGAGAGCAATCAGAGGCAGGTCCCTCGTGTTCAGGAGTGGAAGAGCTTTTGCAGAATTTTCTGAAAACATCTCCGCCAAACTAAAGTTACTTTTCATAAGTTAAATTTCACGTTGGCATGTTCTTTTCCAATGAAGGATGCCGCTAAAGTACTAAGATTAGGATTACTTCATTGGTCAAAGAATTTCCAGAAATGTTATGAACAGTTCATAACAAAAATTTTGCGTTAAAATTAAAATTATTAAATTTATTAAAGACATTAATAACAGTTCATAAGAAAACTTTCTCAGTTTCCTATTTAAAATGTTGTGAAACTGTCTATTTATGTTTCTAGTTATATTTATAATCAATTCGTTCAAAGCCAATCCTGTTTCGAAGGATATTTATTTCTCATCATTCAGTGTTATGAAAACAGAAATGGGTAAACATGACCACATTAAGCGGCTCCTACTGTTATCCCATTTTTTAACGTTTCATACTGTTACGAATTTGCATTTAGTTAGATATTTGTTTAATAGAATTATAATTAAAATTGTTTCATTTCCCCGTGCAATGCAACGCGTGGCATGTTTTAAAAGAAAGCTATGCCGGAAAAGTAAAAATGCAAGAGCGAGCACATGCATTTAACATTGAATAAAAGTTTATCTCTGTAACTGATATTTAATTTGAATAAATGTAATTGACTAGCCGTAATCGTAATTCTACTCTTTTCGCTTTCCAGAAATTGCTAGATTTGTCTCGCGTAACTGATTTAAAAAGCTATAAAAGCCGGAGGGAAACATCTCAGCTCAGTAGCTGTTTAAGCGAGCTATTGTTGTTTACTTAGCTGTTGTAGTTTTGAGATCGGATTAACTTTCTCTGTGCTTTAGATTGAGTTCTATTTAACGTTTTAGTAATTTAAAATATAGCCACCGTTTTTATTGTGTGATATTGTACGAATATCTTTGAGGAATAAGCCAGAGTTTTTTTTTATATATATTTCTATTGATTAGAATAAATTTTATTTATTTTTTTATCGGATTTGTGCGTTTAATCTATCACGAACCCGTACGCACTCAACAATACATTCTTCCCTGCATTTTATAAGAGAAACTCAGGCATTTTCTTCCTGCTTTCCGCATACCTTCGTGGTGTAATTGGAAGCATACTCGACGCGTATTTGGGATGTCCGGGGTTCGAATCCCGGAGAGGGCATTGCACTTTTATCACGTCTCCAGCATCAAAAAACCTATTGACGCTACAAAACGTCACTTAAGTTTGTTATGATTCTACATAGGAGTACCTGTATGCGAAACTAAAAGTGAAGATGGATTACACAAATTCTACCGTTAAAATATTTAATGCTTCAGTGGAATTCCTGCATCAAGTAATGTTAAAGGAACTATAGCACTTAAACGAAATGAATTCCAGGCAAAGGCGCAATTAATTCATGAAGCTGTTAGAAGCATTCTTGAATTTAGCTTAGATCTTATATCTAATTAGCATTTATTATTCTACGATAGCAAACTTAAAAGCCGTCATCCATCAACAAAGCAACCGACGATCGATTGGTGGACGAAAATTCTCCCATTTGATGGAAACATCATTCAGGCAACCTGAATCTCGTCCACTATTCATCGAAATTTGTCTGAAGGCGATGTAGGGGCTTCATTAAAGCAGATAACAACAACGGGCAGTGGCCTTATAATGGGCACTCAAAACTCTCAACGCAGTTCATTCGCCAATATGGAAAGCATCGCTGAAAGTACAAATTGCTGAGCGTTATGAACAAGTCGCGCGTTTGCCGTCAGGAGCCGCTGCTCGGGTCAGAATTAAAGGAGAAGCAGGGGGATCGCACACATACTTCCGTCCAAATATTCGGTCAGATTCAACAAGCTTATGAAGTTAACATCCGCCATATTTGCAGAAAATCCTTTTACTAGTTGGAATGTAGTCTTAACAGAGTTTCAACAGAATCAAATAGAGTTTCAATAGAATAGTCCAATAGATTTCCAACAGAAATCCTTGCTCTCTCGGGATTAATGTAATTTTCAGTATCTTCTTCGCTTGTGTTTTCAGTATCACTCTCTTCCTCTTCTATTTTTGCTACATTTGAAATGATATGCGCATCATTCAAGCACTGAAAGCCAGGCTTTGTCCTGTTCTTCAAGGCTTATCTTATGAACATTTTCGTTTTCAGTTTAACTTTGGTAGTTCTGGGTATATTGCCCCTTTGGACAAAATTCAAAAATGGAACAAAACAAAATTTGTTAACTAAATTAAAAAAGTTATTAAATATTTGTCAAAACATGCATATAAAATGATCCAAAAATTTGAGATTTACATTAATTAAATTAATTGTAATATACCGAAGTAACTACTAGATAAGTTATTCAAGCTGAAACGAAATATACGAGAGGCAAAACTGGAGAATATATAAAGACAACCTATTCCCTTTCTTTTATTTTTTACCGTTTTCTGTGAAACCTACAGAAAAAATACATATTTGTGTGAAAAGAATTATGAGCTTCTTTGTTTTTTATTATTCCTTTCATCAACAACATTCATGGCATTACGGTTTTCATGTTTGTAACCTTGGAGAAAAATTACTAGAAAGTGTCGTATCACCAATTTGTAGATACTTACCAGCAATCTGTTTCTTTTGGTAAACGTATTAATTTTCAGCTACAGAAAAAGGTGTTCACATGTTAATGTACTCCCTAACAGAATGCAAAATTCGTAACTCAGAATATTTATTTTTTTGACAGTTACTAATAAAGAATTTGTGATTTGAGAACTCCAGGTTCGAGTCCCGGCGAAGGCATTGCACATTTTTCACGTCTCCAGCACCAAAAACACCTAAAGACTCTACAGTGGCGCCCGAATTAAAATGTGGTGAACGATAATTCGTCACTACTAGGATTTGGCAACTGGGTCGCCTTATCCCCAGTCGCCCTTTAAACCGAGAAGTATATAAGGTATTTTCTCCCTCCTTTCCTTAATGTAATTGGAAGTATACTCGACGCGTATTCGAAAGGTCCAGGTTTCGAGTCCCGGCGAAGGCATAGCATATTTTTCAAGTCGACAGCATAAAAAAAAATCCTAATGACTCTACAAAATGAATCTCAGAATTCGGTTTAGAATGTCCTTTATTTAATCTTGAAACGATGTTTCCCATATATCTTTGCTTAATAAACAAATTAAAAATCTCATAATTTGACTGTTTGCATCGTCGGAAAAAGCAAAAATCTTTAAGATGATATCCATGTGAAATTTTTAACAAAATTTCTAATATTTGGGAAAATTTTCAAAATTGCTGGATTTTTGGCCTGCTGTTATTTTAAAATTTCATCATTTAAAAACTGTATCTGTTATACAGCTTTTGCACAGATAATAATACTAAATCATCGCCCTCTTTTAAACAAGAATAACAAAAAGATATTAAGTAAACGATTTGATATGTTTTATTTTTTTTTTAAATCACGCTGAACACAACCAGGAGGGGGAGTTGCGGACCTTCATTTGGCGTCACGGGATTCGCTTGGAGTTTCGAAATTACGATGTGATTGTATGTCACACTGCTTTTCTTGCTTCCAAATATATTTCTCTATTATTGATTTTATTTATTAGTCCAAAGGGACAATTTGCCCAGAAAAACTATTAATTTCGTTTTGGCCTTTTGCGTTGTTTCACTAGAAGCGTTGTTCCACTTTTCAAATTGTTGTCGCCAAATATTATCGCCCTATATTGTATTTAAAGAAATTAAATAATGAAGAGTCTGCATAAATGTGTGTACGTTTCTCGCATTGTGATAAATTAACGGTACCCAGAGCCATCCAATTTTGAATATGGGCATCTGGAAGCCAAAATTTGGAATTTGTTTTATTATCGATTCCATATTTTGTAAAACTTTAATTTTTGATTAACAAACTCAAGGATTTCAAAGCGATCCATGGCAACGTTGTACCGAAAAGAACATTTTTTCTCTCCAGTGCGCGAGACTGTATATGGGAAATTCTAAAAATATGCTCAGTTTAAAATTATTTTGCGATGTTGTTCTTTAACTGAATTTTATGATTTAAGTGCGAAAAATGATATTTAATAAATAAAGATAACACACAAAACGCCCCTTAAACGTAATTTAAAATCTGAAACCCTTCATTTTTTAAAAAATTTTTTTATTTATTTTTCTTTTTTTCTGTCAGTCAGCTACTTAAAGACTGAATATTTGGCCCGAGTGCAATTTGAGTTTCAGACCACTGTTGTAAAGGATCGATTCCGGCATATATTTGACACTGCAGAATATAGACAAAGACTATAATTAGAGAAGACGAATAATCAAGAAGAAAAGAGTTTGATTAAATTATTGTTTTTTACAATACTTGCTACGAATCGACACTGGCATTCAACTTGGACCATTTTCTGAGCTGCCATTTCAATCCTATTTCATGTTCCCAGAATTTCTGACCGATCCCTATAGGAAGCAGCTTGAAAACCCTGGACTCGTAGACTCCCCTCCTGCAATCTCTCTCCCGTTTTGCTTACCCATCGAAATATCGTCGACAAAATGGCGCAACGCGCCTTAATTAACTCCATCGGTGTCATAACGGCTAATGCCATAAACAACGAGCAGGCAGGAGGCAATGAAAAATGGCAACATTCTTCGATCCATTAGAGGTGGCCATTAGAACCGCCCCTCAAGCCATCAAGTGCCTAGTAGAAGTTCTAAGTGGAGTTAAGATTTCGGTTTGTCGAACTTCGAGTAAATTGCACGAAAGCGAGAGTAAAATTGCGCATGGGAGGGAAATATTCAATTACGGCAAGAATAATGATGAAGTGTAATTTGATTCAAAATTTTCTGCCAAAGACGAACTGCGTGTATTAACCCGAAATTCTTATTTTCTCTTGAAGTAAAACAAAAGCAAGAATGTATAAATGCTTAGATAGTTAGCATTTTAATACAGAAAGGTCGTATTCCAGATTTTAATAAGTAATATTATATTTAACAACTAAATTACAGATACTAATGAAATAGCGTGGGAATAAATTGCTTCAAACAACTTTCTTCTTGATTTTTTATACTTTACTCTGTTTATTTTATTGATATATAATAGAATCATATTATCTGGCACATAATGAGCCGATATCATCTAAAAAATGTCTGTAAATTAAAGTACATTCTGCTAAAAGTACCCTATTGCATAAAGGATATTCTTAATTCCTATTTCGACTTGAACCCAGTTTATTACAAGTTGGCAAAAATAAAAATTCAATCACAGTGAGAATGTCTGCAAAGAAAGCATTAGTATGTTGTTAACAAGGAATAAGGACTCGTAAAATCTGTGAATCTGAAGTTCTTTTCATGTAGAGAGAGCCTTAGCTGTATTACCCTCCAACAGTGGTTTTAAATTTTGTACATTCGGAGAATGCATAAAACTATAGATTTTGTTTTGTGAGCCGAACTAACCTCAGAAAGATAATTGTTAAATAAGCACTGAAAACATACGAGTGTGGCTTTATTTCACAAGAAAAATAGAAAAAAAAATATTATTTTGTTATAATTTAATTCACAGATCTTTTTATTATTTAAGACTTCAGTAATAACAAAAATAAGAAGTATTTTTTAATAAATTACTTTCGATGTTTAACTTATCCGTCCGCTTGATGTCAAAAATTCTTTCGAACTTTTATTTTGATTCACAAAATCCCCAGAAAAGTAGCGTGGAGCTCCAAGATTCTTCGAAAGGTGTAAGCTATTGTTTTAAGGGATTATATTAAAGCTCATTTTCTACTCTTGAAACATAACTTTCCTTAGATCATCTTATTTATGAAGAAATTCTAAGGCATTTCTCCCTCCTTCTTAGCATGCCTTCGTGGTGTAATGGCCAGCACACTCAGCGCCTATTCGAAAGGTCCGAGGTTCGAGTTCCGGCGACAGCACTGCTCGTTTCTTCAGTTTCTTGCTTTCAAAAATATCCTAATGACTCTAAAATCTAATCCTTAAAACAATTGAAGATTAGATTAGATTATTTACACTGCTCTCTAAAAGTTAAGGAACAGCAAGTTTTTTGTGTGTAATTTGAGAATGAAGCAACATAGAAACAAGAAATTTACAGGACATGTTCATTAAACAGTTCTTTAGTGAATTCGACATAGAATGATTCTAAAGTTTAACACAAACATGAATTACATCAAAAAATTGCACTCTTGGCAGAGAAATCCAGTCTTGGAGAAACAGTTTTTTGAGCAAAAATGGGGTCTTAACCTTACAAAAATGGGTTCTAATAAGGAATGTGCCCACCCCTAGCTGCAATACATTGGCGGCAGCAACGTTCCATGCTGTCAATTACGTTGTCTGTCAGTGAAATGGGAAGCAACGACCAGACACGGAATAATCCTTATTCAAGCTCATCTAACGATCTTAGAGGAGGACTGTAGCAACTGTCTCCCAAGGTAGTCTAAAAGATGTTCTATCTGGTACAGGTCTGGGGATTGAACTGGCAACTCCATCCGCTCCATACCGTGACCCTCAAGATAATCTTCAGTAACCCGAGATCGGTGCTGTCGCGCATTGTGGTCCATCAGAAGAAATCCAGGACTAATAGCAGCTGCATATGGGCTTACATATTGATCAAGGATCTCGTCTCGATGTCCCAAACCGGTCAAAGTTACTTTATGGAACACGTGCAGATCAGTTTGACCACCGAGAGAGATCCCAGCCCAAACCATTATTCCACCACTTTTGTAACTGTGTCTTTCCACAATGTGGGATTGGTACTACTTGGTGCGCTGTTCCTTCGAGATCAGCTGACGACTTCCTCTAATGTAAACCCGGACTCGTCAGTGAAGAGAATAGAAGCCCATTGTTGACTGGTCCAGGAGACGTGTTCTTTTTCTCAACGGACACCTCTATGTTCTCGGGAGGACTAAATCCCGAGGACTGGGAACACAAACGACTGGTCGTCTTGCATATAGGCTTGTATTGTGCAGGCGTCTGCGCACTGTAGTAGCTGAGATTCTTGTTCCTGTTGCCACCAAATGATCTGCCATGAGATGAGGTACAGTAATGTTACTCCTCCTTCGGATCGAAAGAGCTAAATGACGGTCTCTCGCACATGTTGTAACTCTACGTCTGCCTGGAACATGTCTTCTAGACACAGAATCTTAGGATTCAAACTGATTCCATAGTCGGTGGATGATACTACGAGAGACATCGAGACGTCTGGTAGCATTAGCTTGTGACATCCCCATTTCCATCCATCCGATCGCCTGCCATCTCGACGAATCCGGCAAACGCCTTCTCCTGAACATTGATAAACTCTCCTGGATATTGTGAACGAAACTGTAATAATAACTGAAGATCAGCCCTCCTGATCAAAAATTATAATTTTTGCATTTTTTCTCGAACTCCTATATAAGTATTCATTTCTATAAATGGTAGCTATTGTTTCTGCATATATTTTCTTAAACTTTGTTACTGTTATGCATATGAACTGTGAATTTAAACGTTACTGACATTTTGTAATGGCAAGCTTTGAAAAACGCGCTGTTCCTTAACTTTTGGAGGGCAGTGTATATTACAGCAAATTGCTCAGTGCTTATTGAAAGGGATGCTTTGTGGAGGGCTTTCTACGGAAAATCTCTCAGATTCATTTTATACAGAAGAAAAACCGTGAAACCTCTCATGCAGCCAGTCCGTTCCCTGAATCCGTAGTCGTGTCGAACCACGAGTGATGCCAGTTACAAAGACCTGATTATAACGCAGACTTAAAGGCCTAGACCTAGAATTCCACATTCTAAAAGGTTATAAAATTACCCTGCAGCTTCTCATTATCTCGTTTTTCTCCCATAAAAGCGGGAAACTCAGGGTTCCTAAAAGAAAACTTTGCTTAAAACCTTAGCTTGACTGGGTCCAGCTAATCATGTGGACTGTTATTAATGTAAATGGTATTACATTAAACAAATTAGAAACAGAGCTTTTACATTGCACGCAGATTTGTATGAAAAATTTGTATGGTTTAAACTACAAGCAACCTGTTCTTAACAGTGGTGTTGAACGTTGGTGGCCAATTACAAAGATAAGATGGGCAGAAATGACTCGACATTATTTCTCGTTCCCCTTGGTGAATTTTCAAAATCGCATTACGTCGCAGAGGAGGAAGAGCACACACCCATAACACGCCTGCGTGAACGGTCATTCCACCAAAAGCATAAAGGGCGTTCCATCCTGTCGCGGTTAATTTTCCAGCAACCCCCTTTATCGTCCAGGCATCTTCAAAGGCAAGAACCCATTTTCAGGTTATTAAGACGCTCTGACGAGCGCCGGATGAAATGAATCCGTAGATAGTAGCGAGAAGCAATGAAAGAAAAGTGTTAAGCTCTAATGCACTAGAGCTCGCGCCAGTCTAGCAGCTGTGATGCCGGTATTGCGCATGATTAAAAAATATATTAGATTCGGTAATTTTAATGTCCTTAAAAATGAGATTTCCTTCACGCACGTGCTTGGTAATGGCGCTAAGCTTTCTTTTTTAAGACGTGTTTCTTTCTTTTTCGGATGGATCGCAAATCTGAAGAGACACAGACTTGATATCGGTTTAAAATTATTTATTTTTTCAAATAAGATTAAATTTTTACCATTTATGAATTTTCACTTATGACATGTTCAGCGGAATCTACTTAAAAAGTTTTCAAAGGGACGCAAATTTAAAAAAAAAAAAAAAAAACTTTTAAACAGGAATATCTTTTATATAGTACTAAATTTATAATTTTATCAACTATTTTGAACTATATTTGATTTATTTGCATTTTAAAATTAAATTTAAGTAGTGTATATTGAATGACCGTTTTAAAATTTAATTAATTTGATTTCTATTTCAGTTAAATTAGTATAAATATCAATTAGAAGAACGATTTAAAAGTTGTTCAGTATTAGAGACTTTAAATAAATCCAGATAATTAATTAGTTCCTTTGTGAATGAATAAATCAAGATAATTAGTTCCTTTATTAAAAATTAGCTTAATTTCTCAGCATAGCTGATACTGTGAACTGGCAGTATATCAAATGAAATTAAAAAAGAAATAACAAATAAATAAATCAACAATACGATATACTTTCTAATATTTCAAAGGACACTCAAATTATTTCTCCCCCTTGTACTTTTTAGTGCAATTATTGTGTCGTTAATTTGTAATATATTCATGGAACCCAAATAAGAATTGCGGAAACAAAAATTATTATTTTTAAAATTTCAAAGAACATTAATTTGTTTATCTATAGTAGAAGCTAACGAAGAAATTATATTTTGTGGAAGCTACTGTACTGTACACATAAATAATCATTCTTTATTTACAGTCTGTCTTATAGTTCTCTCTTCTTATCTCTTTTTGCCTTATCGTTTTCTTATCTGTAAGCTCTTTCTTATTTCTCTCTACCTTATCTTTGTTTAACTCTCCATTTGATATGGTATCTTCCTTTTACTTCTGATTTATCTTACCTCTTTCTGCCTTATTTCTTATTTCTGTCTACTTATATCTGTTTTATCTCATCTTATCATATTTTCATTTCTTTCTGATTTCTCTTATCTCTCTCTGCTTTACCTCTTAATTTTCTCTGTCTTATATCTGTTTAATACCTTTATTTTATTTTGGATTTCTGTTAACTCTTTTCTTTCTTATCTCTTATCACTCTTTGTTTTATTTCCCCTTCTCTTATCTCCCTTTGCCTTGCCTCACCTTCTTTTATTGCTCTTTACTTTATCTTTCTTTTATTTCTTATACATCTCTTTATTTTATCTATACTCTTTATTTATTCACTTATTAATCACTTGCCACTTTTTTTTAAACCAGTCTTACAATTTTTTCTGGAAAAATTATATAGCATTGTGTTATTTTACAATATTTCTTTCTTCGCCATGTGATGCCCTTTATTTATCTTTCACATTTAATCTGTCTGCTGTCCATAAACAAACGAAGCTATTTAAAAGCAATACATGCAATTCTTAAGAATATGACTTTTTTTACTTCTTAATCTGATACAGTTAAAGATAAATGCATTTAATTCATGATGTAGCTAATTAAAAATATTAAATATTTTTATAGAATTAACGTAATATATTTTTTCACTTTTCAAATGTTCACGAAATACGTAACGTGTCCATGTTAGTCCAAATGTAATATTCATTTACTATCCTATAAAATGTTTCGCTATTCCACTTGCGGCTTCTCTGTTGATAATCTGTAAGGTTTTAGTTTTAACTAACAAAGTTTTATGTTAATTTCTCTTTCCCGTAAGCTCTTATTTCAACTTCCCGTTAGAATGAGCGCGCGTTTCAGCTTTATGCTAATTTGAGGTGGAGCCAAGTTTTGTATTTAAAAGGTTAGCAAGGAACTTCTCGGTGTGAAAGAGCTTTTAGTCTCAGATCACTGCGGCTCTGTTCGACGTTCACCTGACTAGATAGTATTTAAATTCTAAGCCTTAGCGCTGTTACGCTATTACTTATTGAAGAAATCTAAGTGCGTTAGTATTAACCAAATCTTGCTACGCAGCATTGGTCGTTTAGCATAGAGGCCAACCTCGCTTTTATAGCTCTGAGAGCAACGACTACTTAATTTTCTACTTAGCTTTATTTTAAAGTATTTGATTGTTCAGTTTAGACCCAAGTGCGGTCATTATTTTCTGTTGTCCATTCCGAGTTGGGAAGTGGCTGTAAATAGTAGTTTAATAAAAGGGCAATTTTAAACCCCTTCTTACGTGCAGTTATTCTACCATTTAACCACAGTTATTCTACCACAGAACATAGCTGCATTCAGCTCCCTGTTCAAGATCAGTACTTTAACACTATCATGACCATGTTCGCCAAAAGTATGCACAGAACACTCAGTCCTGACAAATCTACCCTGATAAACCATATAAAACTTTAAAAGCGCCTTTTCGGGTGAACGTTAAAATCTCAACACTTTCAGATCCTTCTTTTTTTACCTTTAGCGGCAAAATTTGTTTGGTATCAATGGCGTATACTGAGATACCACTATATTTTACTAAGACATGCCAGCATATATGGGTGGCATTATTCTTACAATAATTTGCTGAATATATTTTAACAGTCATTGATTTTTTTTTAGTGAAACCTATATAATGCGATAAGGAGTACACATTACCGATTGAAGCTGCCTTCATACAGCCTAGCCAAAATAAAGCTTCTTCACAAGATGTGCATACAGAGGACGTTTATGCATTTTAAGAACGATTTCGATAAAGGATTTTAAAAACAAATTAAATGTTTTGGAATAAACGTTTTTGGCAACAGCTTGTAAGGTTTTAGTTAAACTAACCAAGTTTATTTTAATTTAAATCTTTTCTATCTCCTCTCTGCTTCAACTTCCTGTCAGAAGAAGCGCGCGTTTTTAGCTTATGCTAATTTTTGAAGTTCAGCCAAGCACTATTTAAGCCAGAGGTAGAAACCTCTCGGTTGTGTGAGAGCTTTGCCTCAGATCACGGTCACGCTGCTCAACGTTCGCCTGACCAGCTAACAGTTTAAATTTATAAGCCATAGTGCTTACTACGTGATTGCATTGTAAAATAAATTAAAGTGCGGTAGTATTTAGTATACCTTGCTACGCACCCTTTTCGGTAGAGGCCAATCTCCGCGAATTGCTCTGCGAAGCAAAGTTTAATTTAAGTTATATTTTAATTTATTTAAATTTATTTGATTGTTAAGTTCGACCAAAGTGTGGTCTGTTACGTTCTGTATCTCTCCCGAATTGGGAGGTTTGTATTTAATAGTAATTGAATAAAAGAGGATTTCAAATCCCTTCACGTGCAGTTATTCTCCAGCCCAGCAGTTACATCAGAACATAGCGTATTATCCGCTCACTGTTCCAGTTCAGGACTGAAAATTTGAGGATAAGAACCCTATCACAGAATTTACTATGTCTGCAAAGAGCATACACAGAGCACTCAGTCCTGATAAGCTTATTATCAGAAATGAGAAATATCACCTGCTACTTTTAAATTTTTTCTTCTTTCAAAAATTGCTTCTAAGCAAGCTGTGGATTGAAGGATACGTTTTGTCGCTTTCCGAAGTGAAATATTCCTATTTCGTCTTTCAAAAACCTCACGAAATGCATAGTATTAAAATTTTTAAATGAAAAATAAGCAACATTATTAATCGGAAAGGGAAAATCCTTCAGTCATTACTTCTGCATGGAAAGAAAACTCCAAACGATTATCCGAAAAAAGTACGCACTGCTTCCAAATTAAATCGAGGTAACCAGAGAAAATCTGCCCACGAAAAAATCATTTATAAAGTCATTTAATGCATCCGCACTATATAAAATAATAATCCAAGATTTATAACATAAAAAAGTTAAAAAAATATAATGTTCACCAGCTTTTGCCGAGTTATGGGCACAACAATTTATTGAACCCTGTATGAAAACTTTTAAACAGGAAATAAATGGAAATACACTGTAACTCTCGATGAACCGTGAGTTTACCTAATGACTGTAACAAATAAAGGTCTATTTAATTATCGAAAACGAAGAGGAAAAATGTGCAAAACCTGGTATTATCACTGAAAACTAAGTTTCAGTAAGTTGTTATAGTTGTCGCAGGATTCTCTTACAACGGGAAATTAAAAATAACAAGAATGAAAAAGTGTTAAAATCAACTCAACATACTTTCAGGAGAAAGTTTTACAACCGCTATATATAGAAGAAATTCCGTTTCTATATCTTAGAGACTTTTAAAGAATGAATGTTCATCAAACAAAGCAACAAGTCGTACAAAGTACCACTGCATTTCTTGAAAAAATGAAAACTGGTACAGGTATTGCATATATACCTTTTCAACGTATTCCTATGAAGTCCCTTGATGTTCCTGGGGCTATTACCTTTTAGACTTTACCTATTAACCTTTGGTCTCTCGAAAAGAGCTCTTTCTGAGCGCAAACACACTCTGATTGACGTACTGTGGAGAGTAGCGAAAGAGAAATGGAAATCAGTACTTCTGGAAATTTCACAAAACACGCTTCTGTCATGGAAATCGTGATGCAGGCTTATAGTCCAGAAAAAAGACTACCAGATCGAACATTTAAAAAAATGCACTATAATTTTTAAACATAAATTAAACAGCCCAGTCTAAAAATGTGTAAACATCCTCTGTAATTCTGGCAATAAAGCTTCCTTGTTAAAAATCACAAGAGTCCTTTTCATGTTATTTTGTCACTAAGTTTTCAGGCACATATTCTGATGGAGATTTCGCTAAGACATTTCCAATTTTAAACTCTCGTGCAAACAGTTCAGCATATGTTTTTGAGAAAATGTGCTTTGCGTAACACTCAACAATGAACATGCGTTGTTTTGTCGTTAGCACCCTTTTGTTTTATATTCAGTTAATCACTAAACAACGTCTGTTGCAATTTCTAATGATCTCTTTGCTTTTAAGAGTACGTTTCCACGAAATTCCGATAGCGCTTTTTTGGGCCTGTTTTTTTGGCCACCCTGTAAAATCTTCATCACGGAAGCTTTGCTCTTTTTAGTTTATGAGGCCACCGCACGCATTCACTCGTTTCTGACATCATCAGTGCCTTCACCTTTGGGAGAAGGTAAAAAAGGCAAACGTCTCTAGGTGGGAGGTCTGGAGAAGAATGTTGAGGAAGAATTACTGTATCTATTTTACCTGGCTATGTTTTTGCTTGAGTCCATGTCTTTGTCTTAACATCTTACTTTTCATTCGCAGATTGTTAAAGTATCGATACCGGTTTCTCTTGCTCTTGGTACTTAGAGAAATCATGTATTAGAAAATTCAATTTACTTAACATCGCGGGAAGGAATACTTTTATTTCCAGATATTACAATGGTAAATTAAATTGTATTTCAAAATTGTCTTTTAGGCACAGAGATACTGATTTCTAAAAACTATTAAATAAAATTTACTTGGACTTGAGTTGAAGTACTCGTCGTTGCCCGAATTTTAAGCAAAGTGTGAAGAGACTTCTTTTAAGGGGTGGAGTAGTTTCTTTTAAATCTCAGTTATACAATGATTTTCCTCTTATTTTAGTTTTCAAGCTGAATTGTGCAAAATTTCATCTAGCTCGAATAAACTGTAGAACAGTTTTACACTGCTCTACAGTTTTACAGAACAGTGGCATGAATGGTTTTCGTAAAAAATGAAACTTGCTTTGTTATCGGTTATGTCTTTTTTTCGGATATAAGCTTTCGTAAAACTCTTATCCACTTTGGCCGATTTCTTCATCGTTTTTCAAATATTCTCGAAAACCTGATAAAGAGTGCACATAAATTCTGCTTTAAAGTTTTACTCTGTTCTGAAAAATTCTGCGCTGCTCTAAAAAGTAAACTAACATCGTTGACATCTAACGGTTTTAGTAAAAACTGATAACAGGAATGCAACAACGGTGACGTGAACCAAAGATGTGTGTCGTAAACCTAGTATTCTAATATATATGCCATGAAAGCACACTCCGCTATGTGTTTCGAAATCTTATGTAGACAATCTTTTGTTTTGAAGGTCAAATGTACAAAATTTTAACAAGATCTTTAAATAACTGTAGATTTCTAAGAATTACATGCATACATGCAAACAAACGAACACTCTTCATATATGTATATATATGTGTAATATTTCAGTTATTCCAACACATCGTGGGTGAATGGTGAGGCTATTCCATTACACGTTTTGGCAGATGGTTGACGAAGCTGGGCTGATTGAACCACGGAGAAAAAATACGACTCAGGACTTTCACTTTTAACAGCATATCTTTATTTTAATTTAGAGCAGATGATTTTTTCCAGATGAAGCTACTAAAATAACTTATTCAGTAATTAAACTATTAGATACGACTGACTTTAAACTTTAATACGTCATACCGTTCTAACAAAGAAAGAGGAGCATAGCGAAGGCGTTAGCAGGACGAAGACACTAAGCTTTTAAATCGCTCAGTTCATTAAATTAGCATAATATATATATAGCATGCTTCAAAATAAAAAAAAATTATTATAGCTAAATGATAGCTTCGGAAAGAAACGAAGTAAAACATTTCAAAGAGTAAAGCTGTAAATCTTTTTTCTCATTGCAGGCGTGACATGTAGTTCCATGTATCGTCGCTGGGTGATACCATAATCAAAATGGTGCTTTCTGGAGGTATGCATTAAGTCTAAAATTTTGTCACATTTTATATGAATTTTCACTCTATAGTATATTTTTCAACTTAGACAAAATACTTTATCGTAAAACATCATGCAGAAAAATCACACGAAATTACCTTAAAACTAATATTATTTTACAACAGTGATTATCAACATTTTTTGCTTCATGCGCCCCTTTCACCACTGCTTGATAACTATCCCCCCTTCATTCCAAAGCTCAAAAAATACATATACCTTTATTCAAATTTAGATTATTTTTTAATGTGTTTTATAAACTAAAGAAGTATAGAAAATGTTGAAAAATACCATAATTTTGCATAAAAGTGTTGTGTAGCGAAATTAGGCTAATTAATTAATTTTTTATTTATATTCTAAATTATGGTATACAATGTGTATTTTATTTAATTTCTGTGTTAATTTGGCTTATCTTTAATTAGAGTTTTGTACTTAGCACAGTAAGTTCGTACTTTCGTTTTCGGATGGGAATGGGGGGTGTTTTTCATGTTATAATCTAGATTGTAAAATACTTAATTTGAGTTTATATAATTATACTAGAAGAAACAGAAAGATTTGCACTTTAATTTAAAATTACTTTCAAGTTGAATAACTTAATTTTGTGAAATATGCTCATTTAATTAACAAAATTTTGTAGCTTTCGTAGGATTTAGTGCGATTGCTCTCTTGTCATTTTAAGCTGGTTTTGGATTATTTATAGTGAAGGTCAACTTGTGCTTCTGGCAGAATTTTAGGGTTATTATAAGCAGCTCTTTTTATTTGGCGAGTTTCTGATGATTTTAAGGAAAGGTGTTGAATTAACGTTTTGAAAAGTAAGAATTTTTATACTGTTATCTTCGGGCGTTTTTTGTCAGGAATTGTCACCCTTTTGAGGGAGTTTTGGCGCTAAACATTTGTAACAACAAGCCGGTGCATGCGAATTTTCGGCTCTTTTTCGTCTCTCTTGGACTCTTTTGAACTCGCTTGATTCCCGCGATTGGGGGGTGCAGGGAATAGTACTGAGGGTCCTACATATGGTTCTCTCGAGATATGGATGTAAAACCCTCGGCGCAGTTTACTAGATTCTCGAAAGAAGTTTTATTGTATTACTGTGTGATAGGTTAACAATGTGCTTCATTATCCTGGGGCTGCTACGGTCCTCCACATCTTGCAGGTTCATCAAGACCATCGCCTAGCCATTTAGTTCCTCGAGGATTCAACTCGGAGGTCGCCTGGTTCATCTTTTGTCGCGCCCATGTTCATAGAGATGTGTGCGTTGCTTTAGTGAATTTCTACGTCACGCCAGCTGACCTGTTTGCATCCGCTTTGCCGTGCCGAATAGATCTTTCCTGTGTTCTATTTAATGCTGCCACCTATTTGGATTCAAGCTAAGTCATACCTTCTTAGTGAATTTCATGAATCATTAAATTTAATTCAAGTAAATAATTCCTTTAAAAATCAAGTTAGAAAGGTGTAAATTCATGTTTATTCTTTTAGCTCATGGCTGTTCTTAAAATTTACAATCAAAAATATTTTTTCTTTTGCTGAAAGAGTCGGGAGATTTAAGTTCATATTAGCGTATAATAATATAATTAAATAATCAATTAATTTTATTTTGTAATATTAAATCTGATTGATTGTAATATCATTATGCTAAAATGTATAATATTTATTTTCTTTTTGACTCCCGAGAGCATTAGATTCTAAATGCGAACAAATTAAATCAATTTTAATAGTAAAATAAAAGTCTGTTTCATTTATAAATTTAGCTTGATGTTTTATTTTATTACATGGAAACTATACAAGACACCAACACCAGTATTCATTGGGTTGTTCGGGTACTTAAATCGTTAATCACAACGCATACAACTGAATTATTTTAATGTACTAACCACTAAAAAATCTAGTTAATATTAGGTGTTCTCTAATATAACAAACGTTTTTTCATTCATAAACTTAAACTAAATACTTGAAAGCTAAGCGAAATTCTGACCGCATTTACCACTCACTAAAACTATGAAATCGGTGAGAAAGGTTGCTTTACAAGCTACACTTTTATAAACTGAATCCAGAAACAGCATTGACAGAAAACCCGATATTAAGAATCTGAAGGACAGGAAGTCCGGAGACCCCATTCTCGAAAATTTTCTTCTTTTTAATGTTTTGAAATTCCTATCTCCCTCGAAAAATTCTCAAAAAACTGAGAAATTAAGCGGGAGGAAGGGACTATTTCCTGACAAATATGGTTTTCTACTTTCTAGTACGAAGTAAAGGACATGTAGTAATCCCGAAAAAATTGATTAATTTCAACGGAAATATCAATTTTTACCTTCTCGAATCCATTTTGGCATTATTTTGCGTGAAGTCTGTACGCACGGACAGAATAAAGGACTCTTTTTTCCAAAAGGGTGTAAGGTTTATCCTAATTTTATTAACAGTTATTTTATGCATCTTTCCTATCTATTCTAGTTTCAGCTTACAATTTCCTACCAGAATGTAATTTCAGAAACGCAGTTAATGCAAAAGAGTAAAGAATATTATTTAAGTCGATCTTTCACCGACTTTGAAAGAAAGCCTGAGTTCCTGACTAGCGCGAGTTTGCCTTTTGGTTACGTCTCTCTAAGCTATTGCTACGCTCGGGCAGTACTTTAGGCCCTTGTTTGGCTTTGCCGACTTAATTAAGATTTAGAGGCCAACTACTTAGAATCTTGATAGCTTCGGCTATATCTTTCAGTTAGCTTAAGTTTAATTTTATATTCATTTAAGTTCAAGCCCAAGTGGAGGCTTTGCTGTACACTTCGAGTTAGGAGTTGATTGTATCATATTTATTGTTGATAATTAAAGGGTAGTTAACCCTTCGTAAGTCTTACGTCTCTATTCACACGCTCAAGCGATTATTCGCTTATTAGTGTTTGTGGGGTTCAAGGATTGAATACTGAACTAATAAATAATAATACTAATAAATAAATAAGTAAACATAATAATAGCACTGAACTAATAAATAAATAAGTAAAACCACACAAGGGATTGAAAAAGGGATTCAAAATGGATTTCTTTCGTGACGTCTGTACGTACGTACCTATTTATGTATATCGCATAACTCAAAAGCAATTAGCTAATGAATGTTCAAATTTTGTGTAAGGGACTACTGCGACACCTAACTGTGCACCTCCCTTTCTTAGCATCTAGTTGTGCAATACCAAAAGTATATATACGTATATATACATTTTTACCCTTACCGGCTTCAAAATCCTTACTTGGCCTTTAGTTTCGCAGTCGTTGGTCGTAGTCATATATTTCCAATTACACAAGTGTTTTAAACGATGGAAATATTCATGCTTTGGCAATGTGAAATTTTTTTTAAAAAAAATTAATTTTGGACAACTAACAAAATCTAACTTTTAATGTTGTCTCATGATTTCTGTACTTTCGGGAAGTTTTATACCCGTTATAAAGAATATAAAATTGCAAAAAGTGTGACTCCCGTACAACAAAAATTGACCGGGATATTTAACTTGAAAAGTTTACAATTTTTGATGTCATTTTCAACTTGCCTTGTGCGATCTGGTAATTAAATTAGAATAATTCGAGGAAACAAGCTTAAATGAAGCGCAGTAGAAAATGGGTATAACTTAATAAGCCGAACGAGGAAGTCCACATAAAATTTTTAGCAAAGTGAAGAAAGTTGCGTAACAGGTTTTGAAATGCTTTTTTAGATTTATATTAAGAAGTAATAAAACTCTACAAATATCAGTATATAAAGATAAAATTTTGTACTAAAATAAATGTCTGTTCGAAACATAAGAGAGATATTTATTTATTTCTGTATCTTTTTAATGCTGCTAAGAACCTTTTTGCAATGTGAAAATCGGAACGTTAGAAATGATTTCTTAAAATAGCAAATTTTCCCACGTTACGAATTATTCTAAAACAATTTATTTTTACTAATTGGCAATTTAAATACATTTGCTGCTGCTGTCATTAAATCGAAGCCGATTATTAAAAAACCATCCAATTTGCATTTAATGCATTTTAGCGGGGTTTTTTTTTATTTTTTATTTTTATTTGTTTATTTTTATTAAATATAATTTTTTCTTTCTTTTCGCTGGTGATATTAAGAAGTGTACAGTATAATTGATGACTTTTTAAAATCGAAAGAATATGTTATCTTACACACTCTTTTTAATATTTTGTAATTTTAGATCAAATTTTTTCAACTCTAAAAAACAGCTGTTTAATCTAATGCATTTAATTTACATATGCCATTGTTGTTTAGGTAATTTAATTCATACAATCGAATAATTCAACGAAATTTTCCCAAGAGTAAATTCTTACGATTAAGAAAAAGAGTAAATTGCTTTAGCTCTTTTTTATTATTATTACGAATCAATCTTTTCTCAGAAATAAGTATCATCTCCCTCCCGACTTCATGGAACTCAATTTTCCTTCCCATTCCACTTCTTGGAAAATCATTATTCTACAAAATGGCAGCGTATAAAAATAACTTAATTATGAGAGCGGATTTAGCAACGAAATTGGATTTTCCGGTGTTTGTACTAAGAACTTTCGCAAACAAGAAAAAAAATAGATGGCAGAGATGACCAGGCAAATAGCCGTACTTCCTCATCTGAAATATTAATGATATAAAAAATAATTTTCTGAGATGTTGGAGATTATGCTTTATAGTTTTCCAATCTCTGTTATTAAATATAGTATTCCACGCATGTATAATTGGTAACTTTTTAAAATCGAAAAAATACATTATTTTACACTCTCTTTTTTATATTTTATGTGCGCATAATTCGCTGAGTTTTAAATCGAAAATTCGTTAAATTCACGCAGAATTTACACATGTAAACAGTGTGAGACCACTGTCACGAGACGGACATAACCCTGGTCGGAATTAAAGAAGTTAAATCTATCGACCAATATGTATGTACGCATAAACCTGACGTTGGGAAAAAACAGCGGCACCTAGAGCAACCAAATTTTGAATACATAGTATAATTCTCCACCCAAGTATATAAAACTTGAAGTCCGAACTTTTTATCTCTAATTTGTTTTTTATTTACTTTATATTTTGCACGAATTTAATTAATTCTTGATTCACAAATTCGGCAATTAAAAAGGAACATGTTGCCCTCTGAAAATCGTAACATATTTATTTATATTTCGAATTCAGTCGCCAAACTCATCCATTTAAAAGAAATGTGTTGCCACTTCACAATATTAAATATTTTTATCTTCCGCCCAACAATATGGTGTTGCCATTCGACAAGCTTAAGTTTTTAAAATTTTTTTTCAAATTTAATTTGTTTGTTACTAGTTAACCAACTAAGTGATTAAAAAGCAACAAACGTAGTTCTTCGTCTCTATTATTATTAATTACTAACTGAACCACAGATATAGTAATACTAATAGAAGAAGTACGTTAATCTCTCCAAGCATATATTTTTTATTCTTAAATCGGTTTGTAGCATCAGCGTGAAAGTGGCGAGAAATACTTTGATATGTGTTTTTAATGTGCACTTTATATTGCATTTAGGAATCATTATTATGTATTATTGCGCACGAAACAATTAAATCTGGTTTTATTCTTGATAGTTTTCTCCATGCTAAAGATCTGCGTCGCGTTACAGTTGTAACCACTATTTTTAAATAACTTATCTTAAATGATTATCAATAACTTTATATGTCATATAAGCAATTATCAATAACTTTATATAACTTTATACATCATCTATAACTTATTCCAAATTTATTATTTATTAGGATTTTATTTTTGATAGTTTGAAATTTTATGGTAATTATTAATGGTATTTCACACTTTTGCCGCCCAAACGTTATAGTGGTTAGCGTCGCTGATTGCCGTGCAGTAGGGCTCGGGTTCGAATCCCGGAGAAGATATAGATGTTTGTAAATATATAGTGTCCGTGCGGCATAGGGGCACTCTAAATGTGCGGCGAGCCGAAAGTCCTCTCTAGAGGTTGGTGGTAGGGGAAGAGGTGTGGGAGACACTTGGACTCGTCCCCCGGAGTGCTTTCCATCAAAATTGGGGGCGAAATTGAGCTAAATCGCACTGTCATCTGTAAGGTGCTCAAGGCTGTTGCCAACGACAGGCGTATCTTGCACTCCTTACCACGAGAAACTTCGTGGGCTTGGGCTGACCCTATATATCAGACAAGTGAGCATTAGTCAACAACAACATTTCCATTAAATACTGTTACGAATTTTGTATACATGTAAATAATTTTAGTGAAATCTTATGTAAATTGTAGTATTTCTTGGTAAATATAGCATGAAAGGTCTCAGGATGCGAAGCATTGCCGGAAAAATAGGGTTACAGAGGTAAGTCCATTTAACAGAGAAAAATGGCTGTCTCGCCAAAGCAATGGTTTGGCCGACTAATTTTACGGTTAATTAATAATTTAATAAAAAATAGGGGTAAAAAGGTAAGTCCGTTTAACACTGAGGTAAATGGCTAACTCGCCAAGGCAATAATTTGGCGGTAAATTGGAACAGCCACCAAAAACTATCCAAAGAATAAAATTCGAAATTAAATATATTGCGTTTTCCTAAGTGGAAACATTCCTTTATATTGCTAAGTTTTCTATTAAATTTGAAACGTAGATATGTTATGCTTTGCCGAGTGGCAACACACAGCTTTTAATTCACTGAGATTTAAATAGAAAATTCATTAAATTCACTCAGAATTTACACATATAATACCTGGATTCATAGCTGAAGATAGAAATTTCTGATACGGCATAATGGAATATCCTAAAAGCTGCAACTGTCTGAAAAAAGTACTAGCAAAGAATTTGAATTGGGTTCTTTGTATTATAGCTTCCTTTCCGGCGACTGTACATTGTACTGCTCAGAACGTGCAGTCCTTGGGAAGGGAGCAATGTTATGTACGAATTTTGTATGTATGTAAATAAGTTTAGTGAAATTACATGTAAAATCGTAGTGTCGCATGTATAATGAATGTAACATGAAATGCCTCAAATACGAAGCTCCGCCGGAAAAATAATGTTACAGGGGCAAGTCATTACATGAGGTAAATGGCTATCTCGCCAAACCTTAACTGGTGGTGGTTTCGGCGATTACTTTTTGTAGCCATACTTCGTGAGAAATCGTTAAAAGTGGCCGAACTTTTCTAGCATTAGGCGGCATTTTCGTTCAATTCCTATATAACTGATCTTTATATGTAATTGGAACTGTATCCGGTCCTTTATGTTATAAGATATTTATCCCGTCTTCTTAGGATGCCTTCTTGGTGTAGTGGTCATCACACTCGGCGTGTACTCGAGAGGTCCGTGGTTCTAGTCCCAGCGAGGGCATTGCTCATTTTTCCTCTCTCCTGCTTTAAAAAAAATAAAAAAAAAAAAAAAAAAAAAAAAAAAAAACTAATGTCTATACTGTGGCGCACAAACTAAAAAAGTGGTGGATGATGACTAACTAAAACATGGAACTCGAAGAAAGTCACTCACTGTTTATATAGGATTTCAAAAAACCACCCACTGATTCTCCACTCGGGCGTTTATTCTAGAATGGTGCTCTCGCGACGTTCATCTTTCCTACATGTTACCCATCGTAGGTTTGCGTCACCCTTCTTGAGTTCCCTCTATCAATTCTTAGTAAAACCGTCAGATGGCGCCATATTCGTTTACTCTTCAGAAAAATGTAGGACTTCTCAGAAGAGTGTGGAACCTTTAAAGCAGAACTTAAGTGCGCTGTCTATAAGCCTTTCACGAAAACGGGATTTCAGACAAAGTACCTCCATCCTACTAAAGGTAGCTTCTTCACTCTGCCTAAAGCCCAGGGAATGTCGAGTACTTCAACTAGTGTCTATTAAAAAATTCTTTTTCCTTTTTAGCTATGCAATGAAGCCTAACAATAATTTCACAGCAGGAAAAAAATCATAAAAGGAGCGTAAAGGAATACTATCGAAAGATATAGGATATAAGATGTAGTATAAACATGAGAAATACTGAAGAATTTCCATACGAATTATTACAATTATTAATCGTAAAACAAGGAAAGTTTTACAATCGACATTTACACAAAAAATTCTATTCCTTTATTCCAATGACTTTCAAAGAGTGAAATTTCATCAAGACAAAGCAACAAGTTATAAGGTATTTCTCCCACCTTCTTAGCATGCCTTCGTGGTGTAGTAATCAGCACGCTCGGCGCGTATTCGAGAGATCCGTGGTTCGAGTCCCGGCGAGGGCATTGCACATTTTTCATCTCTCCTGCTTCAAAATAGCCTAATGTCTCTACAAAGTAATAGTTCTAAGAGTACCACTGCATTCCTTGAAAAAATGAAGACTGCTACAAATTTTACATATACGCCTTTTCAACGTATTCCTGCAAAGTCCCCCAACCTTTCACCCGCGAACTGCTGTGCCTTTGGTCTCTTGCAAAGTGCAAAGCCACCACGATGAATGAACTCTGGAAAGTAATGAAAAAGAAAGGGGCATCTGTACCTGTGGAAATTTTGAGAAAGCACATCTTTCAAGGAAGTCGTGATGCACACTTATAGTGCCGAAAAAAGGCTATCCGATTGATCATTTAAAAAAATACGCTTTACATTAAGCATTAATTAAATGGCCCCGAAATCTTTCTAAAAGTGTGTAAAAATTCTCTGTAGTTATTTTTAACTGTGGTAGCCAAGGCAGGGAATTCGCAGCGAAAGAATATCATTCCAATCGAAACTAGACCATCATCATTGTTTGAACTTGAAGTTTTTCGAGATGGATGGTTAGATGGTGTCAAACGCCCGGGTAATTTTGAACAGGATCCTCGGATTCTTGTAAAATGTTTTAATAAGGTAATCACAGACTTTCTTTTATGAAGGTAAGGTTGTGCGAGAAAATGATGAGAAAACAGCTCGGAGAAAAACGGAAATGTTAAAATTTCGGAAAAATTGGAACGAAACATGTGGCCAAAAAACGATTTTGAATTCAGAAAACTTTTGACCTATTGTAAAACAATTAATCGATTTGTATGATTGTGGTAGAACAGTACGTTGATCATGACTATTTTTAGAAGATTTGCACATAGCCAAAGTTACAGTACACTAGCAGTTTGAAAGACTGAACTTCGTTTCGCGGAACAGTTTGAAGCTGTTACTTATTTCAGGTTAGTATTAAAGACAAAATAGTCAGATTGTAGTTCATTTATATGTTACTAAACAATGACATAAACATAAATGCAACTGTAATAGAAATTTATATGTAGTACCAAAGATATAAATATATAGAGTTTTAACTATCCGCCGCTCAACCGGTATAGTGGTTAGCGTCGCTGACTGCCATGCCGAAGGACCCGGGTTCGAATCCCGGAGAAGGCGTGGTGTTTGTAAATGTATAGTATCCGTGAGGCGCGGAGGCACTCTAAATATGCGGCGAGACAGACGAAAGTCCTCTCGAGGGGTTGGGGTTAAGGGATCCGTCCCCGTGGGGTGCTCTCCATCAAAATTGTGGGTGGAACTGAGCTAAATCGCACTCTCACCTGTATGGTGCTTAAGGCTGTTGCCAGACACAGGCGTATTCTTGCGTTTCTTGCCACGAGGAATTTCGTGACGTATAGTCATCAGTCAATAACAACAACGTTCCATTGAAAAAGACTATTTTGCGATCGAAGTGATATATATATATATATATATTTTTTTTAATCTTTAATCAGAGCAAAGACATTTTCATGAAAAACATCATAAATACGCATTCCCCCCCCCATTTTATTTCTACTATTTTTTTCACTAAGCTACGCATTATTCTCCCATCTGTGAAACTGGTTTCTCCAGAATCAGATAAGATTTCATAAATGAACGTCATTTCTTCTTTCTTAGGGTAAAAAAAAAAGATATTTTTCTAAGCTTTCATAAACTGTTTTCAGATGCGTTTATCTTAACTTGGACAGACCCTTCAACTGCTGCTGTGTTTGCCAACAGAAAATTTCAAAACATCTTAAATGATAAAAATGTTTCATATCAGTAAAGCTTCACTAAATCAAATGATAAAATTTGAGTATAAATTTCCGGTATGATGGGATGCTTTAAAAACAAACCAACGAAGGTATTTATATTCCATCAGTGCATATGCACTAAGTTCAACTATCAGACGCAGGAATAAAATGATTCAATGAAAATGAAAATAATAGTTGCTAATCGTAAAATGCGTCATTGTTATTCTTTATCGAATGGTCATAAACGCTGTTGTCAGTCCTGAGTTTTTATATATCGATAAGTTTTAGGGGCGTTTATAAGTTCTGAGTTTTTATATATAGATAAGTTTATATTAAGCCTAAGAGGAGCAGGCAGTGCATTTTTTCGTTGGTCACAAACCATGAATTACAGAGGTGATAGAATTAAGAAGCCCATTTTTTGTAATCAAACAAAATAGCAATAAATGTACTAGTAGTATGCCTGTAAACTGTTGTAAGCATAACCCATCTATGTAGTATAAATAAAAAGAGATCATCTAGAAATAATTTTGATATCCTTATTCGGTTCTCTTGAAGACTGCTTTTTAGGTCAGTAAGATTTAGTTTGGTTTAGTTTATTTAAACAGGGCAAAGCATACGAGTGCTGTCTGCTTAAAGGTAGGGATGCCTTCTGGAGAATTTTTTAAGGAAAACTGGCTCGCATCTACGTTATCACAAAGTCGTAAATCACAAAGTCCGTAAGGACTCTATGGAGATTGTTCGTGGCCTTTACTTCATCAGATCACAAATAGATTCAGTTCTGAATTAAATACAGGTTTTCATGGGTTAGTCTAGGGCTCTCCAAAATTTGGGTATTTTAGAACACATTCTAGAATACTGGTGAGGCAACGGGCACATTTTTGCTTTCAAGGAAAATGTATAAGTTAAAAATATATACAAAAAAATATCCAAAATTTATAATTTTAAGATATAAAAATTATTCATTGGACTCTTATGCAAAAATATTAAATAATACAGGTAAAATTTACAAATTCTTTGGTTTGCAATTCATTGGTCTAAAAATTATTTAAAGAAGATGTCATTCTTAAAATCAATGCGATATTCGGCATTGCATTTCGTTGGCCATTGCTTCACTTTTAGAACAAACATTATGATAATATTCCTGCTCGGAAGCAATCATCAAGATGTTCACCTGTAGGCTGAGATTGGTACTTTGTGATTTACATGGATGAAAACAGGGATTTACACAAATATGTAGAACAAGAAAGTGATTTTCAAGTGTTAGATGCTCTTGGTTGATGTAAACAAATACGTTTGTATTTCTCCAATAAATTACTAACTATAAAATAGTTTTCCATAACGTTTTATTAAAAACTTAAATAATATTTTTATCGTGGTCGCACAGTAGCGGCTAATGCAATGGTTCTAATAAAGAGCATAGGATTGTGAGCCCATGGAAGTCCATGAACTTCACATTATCTTTTGTTATATCAGTAAATGGTAGTATTTTCTGAGCATAAGTTTATTTTTCACACTAAATTTTTTTGATTACAAGACAACGTACAACGAAATGATACAAATTATTTTCTATGCTTCATTGTTCTTAGTGAAACCAACCACTCCCGATTTCACACAGTTTCTCTATAGTCGTTAAAACTATGCCCTCTTCGATCAAAATTCCTTTTCCAAGTGTAATCCATTTAAAAATAAAGGAAGTCTTATTACGAATGAGCCTCTCCCGATAGACCCATATTTGTTATCTGTGGATAAAGCAATTGAAAACCATTTCTCAGCTGTCCAAATTTTAGACAAGAATTCCTTATCAACATATAAAACATTATAAAACAACTGAAATATAAATTTGTCTGGTTGAGAAATGGAAACCAAATCTAGATTTGAATGTTAATCTGGATCTGAAGGATTTACTCTGAATCTCCTAATACAGTGGTCGTCAACCCCCGGTCCACGGATCAAATGATACCGGGCTGCGGGCCGCCCATTTCATTGAAACTGAATTTAAATTCCTAGGTTTATACCCCAAATTAAAAACATCTGCGTTTCATTAAAATTAAACTGGACATAAGCAACACATTAAATTAAAACTGGACATAAGCAACACACTTCGGGTGTCATTGTCTCCGATTACCCCCAGATGGAACCGTCTTATTGCAAAGAAACAAGCTCAGGGTTCTATTGATTTAATGTTCTAGTAAGTTAAACTGTTAAATAACTTTATATTTATTTTTTTTTGGTGTAACTATATTTTATTTTGAAGGCATGGATAAAAACAATTAAATTAAAATTAATAAATCAAAATAATCTAAAATGTAAACAATCAACGTCCGCCCCCCCTTCCCCAGCGGTCCGCGGCGATAAAAAGGTTGGGGAACACTGTCCTAATCCACTGCTTTCGAGTTATGCCAATAGCAGTTGTCTGACCTTTTGCCGGCTGTTAAATAAGCAGTTAGCCACAGAGAATATTTTGCCGTTGGAGTAATTTTTCGTCTACAATCCAGTCCTGGTTTTTCCTATATTATTACCAGCAGATAATTTAGAGCGATTGGAACACATTCTAAAAGCAAACAAACTTCTGTTTTTGTATTTTTAAGATGGATTATCAAATTTGCTGATAAATCTTTGAGAAATTCTTGCATCTTCAGTTCTTTGTGGATTTCGGCCAATTTCCAGACTTGTTTATCTTTTATTGTTAGCAAATTTTGTGAAATCTCTTTAACAGTATTGAATCGCATGTTTTTATACACCTAAAATAAATATCAAAGAGCATTTTTCGAAAAGCCTCAGCATCTTCAAGAGTTTGATGAATTTCTTGAGTTTGTTGAATAACCGAATTTATTATTGTCCAAGATACAAAATCAGATTAGTCGGTTACATGAAACTTGGCTGAATGCTGAGTAAAACAAATGCTTCGACCGGAATGCAGGGCAAGGAACTACAACATAGGCATCGTACCAACATTTAGGCGTATCGGTTGATTGTCCATGATGTGAGATCTGTTATCCCAAGACATGCTATCCAAGACTACCTACTGCCTGCTATCCCAAGAGGGACCGACCACAAGCTGCCATTTATTTCAAAAATTTAACTTTTACAATTTAGAAATTTTACATAAACAGGTTACAATTTGGAAAATTTACATAAACAAATTACATATACATATAAAATTCTAGAAATTCTTTTACATCATCATATTTTTATATTAGTATAGGTATCATTAGTTCTGAAATATGGAAAAGTTTGCAAGAGTTCTATACACTCAGTATGTCGTTCAGTTACCGACAGTGATGATAAAGTGCCTCTGAAATCATCACAATTTGTCGAGAGATATTTTATGAGATCATCTAGTTTATAACGAAAAATTTTACTTTTCAGTAATTTAGAAAACCAAATTGGAGCAGTGTTTTGTGTATAGAGCTGAAAGCGAAGATCTTTAGTTATTGGGCATTCAAACATGTAGTGGTCAATGGTGCCAGGTGAGTCACAAATGCAAAGATTACTATGGTGAAGTCCGAAGCGGAAGAGATAAGCAGTGAATGATCCATGAGCTGTTAAAAAGAAGCTGATTGAACGATTTGTAGTGGTGAGATTTCTGGAGAGATAGGAAAAAGCTAAAATATTCTTCTTCCTGTTTCTTCGGATATCCAGCTACACCAATGCAGTGTGATATTTCGACCGCAATGCAGTGCGCTATATAGTATTCAAACTAAAGCTGTTTCTTACATTTACAAGTATTAAAAATATATATTGGAACAACAGCAAGAGACCCAGCCATCTGCATAATGTAGAGCAGAAATGCTGCAAAATATATTCAGTCTACTTTCCAATATCTTTGGTATTTTATTAGTAATGCTACACAATTTCCTTTTACTCTTTCATACCAACTTCCATCATACAGGCTATATAATGATAACTATTCATCATACAGGTTTATGTAATGATATATAGTACGTTTTCTACGCAATGAAATTAATATTTCATAAAGTGTTCTCTAGATGGGTATCCATTGAAAATTGTCAAGGGGTTACAGATTGAAACCGAATAATTATATCAATAAATTTTTATTCTTTTTTTATTTCTTTATTTAATTTTTAGTTGGAGTTTCACAAGTTGATTATAAAACAAAATATTACATCAGTAAAAAACCTACAGTATGTAGATACTTTATTCGAATCGACATAAAATACCTTTTTTACCCGATTCTAATGGGTTTAACATGCACCATCTCTTCACTCCTTTTCACAAATGCACGTGGTCCGGGATTCTCGTTCTTAATATATCGTAAACCTTTAGTGAAAGTGAAAGTAGGCAAATTTAAGTTTCTCAACCTTTTTGTTACCGGAGAATTTTCCAGCTGCTGCATAAAAATACCTACAAGAAACAGTTCGTTGTCTTGATCAGTACTAGTAAATACAATAATCCAACAATCATTGGAAGTTATTATTTCAAACGAAGACTTGCGTAATATAATGGGTAGAATTATTTTTTCTACCATATTAGCTTGTGCTTTTTATGCATTTCTCACTTATTGCAATGCATGGTCTGCCGCTTCTTAGTAGTAAGCCGGAGTACTCAGCCGGCGGAAGTGACGTGATAGAGATCGGCCACACCTCTTTTCCGGCTCCTCTTTTCCGGCCGGTACTCCGGCTTACTATTCTCGTTCATTCATTTCGAATCTATTTGATAAATGATTCGCTCATCTCCAGGTGAATGAGTAATAATCCCCTACGTATTGAATCAGTGACTTCATGGAAAAAAGCATCAATCTTGACTAAAGAAAATTATAACGACTGACTATAAAAAACTGTTTTTATGCAGAGTAATCGAAACGTATATCTGTGCAATTCAATGTATGAATATTCTTAAACGTTCATATGACTTTAAACTTCTTATATCGTTTTTAAAATTTTAGAAGTTAATATGAAGAATTTATAAAATTTTGCAACAAAAAAAATCGTTTATGGCATAGACTACTGACAGTAGCTTTTAAAAAAAATTTAATTATTGTAGCAATAGATCTCACCCCAAAACATTAATAAGAAATTATTGTGGATAGTTAAAAATCTTTATTATTAATAGAAATGTTCATTATGGCAATTTTTTTCATAAACATTAAATGTAGCACAAAACAACTGTGCTATAAAATGATATAAAAAATTTAATAAAAATGTGAGCCACAAAATGATGTAAGAAGAAATGTAATAAAACATAATGTTGTAAAATAACAAAAAAAATAATAAAAATGCGTGTTGTAAAATGCTGTACGAAGTCTAATACAGCATGTGTACTGTAAAATAACGTAACAAAAAATGGTATAATGTGCAGTAATTTAATGTATCATTTCACAACACAAAATAATTGTGCTATAAAAAGATACATTAAAAAATTGAATAAAAATGCGCGCTATAAAATAGTATAGTAAAAAATTTAATAAAAATGTGTGCTATAAAATAATTTGACAAAAAAAAGTAATGAAAAGCTTGCTATCAAATGGTACACCAGGAAAATAGTAAAAATGCATACTATAAAACGATACACCAAAGAATTAAATGTGTGTTGTAAAATGATATAACTGAAAAAATTAATAAAATGCTCGACAAAATGAAATGTTAGACACTATAAAATGTTCGACAAAAAAAAGTGATAAAAATGTATGCTGTCAAATTATACAACAAAAACATTTAATAAAATTACTTTCAAAAAAATTTATAAAAATACTTAATAAATAATTTAATAAAAATGCGTGCAGTAAAATGATAAAACCAAAAAAAAAAATATTAATGAAAATCTGTGTTAAAAAGTTGCATAAAAAGATTAATTAAATTGTGTGCTTTGAAATAATACTTCAAAAAATTTCTAAATGCAGACGATAATTCTTGTAATATATTTTCGTTTAAAGAAAAAAAAATAATAACAATTATCATACTTTTAACAGTTTAAATTCGTTCTTTAACCAAATACAGATGAACTATTAAAAAAAATCTGAAAGATTTCAGATTTTAAATTACGTCCAAAGGCGCGTTTTTTTAACGTTTCGTGTGCTACCTTTTTTTATTAAATATCATGTACTACGTACTCAAACCATAAAATTCAGTTCAAAATCAATATCGCAAAGTCATTTTAAAATGAACATATCTTTAGAATTTCCGTAAGTTTCGTGTGCTGGAGATAAAAATGTTTTTTTTTCCGTACAGTGTTGCCATTGCTCGCTTTGAAATCATTTAGTTTGTTAATCAGAAATTCGTTGAAATGTTACAAAACATAAAATCGATAATAAAGCAAATTTCAAATTCAAAATTAGGGCTTCCAGATGCCCATATTCGCAGTAGGATTACGTCATTCAAAATTCGATGGCTCTAGGTTTTATCACAATGCGAGAAACATGCATACATTTATGCAGATTTTTCATTTTTTAAAATTTAATGCAGAGCGATAACATTTAGTGGCAACAATTTGAAAAGTGATACGCCGTTTTTGTGTTTCCGACGCAAAATCGCAAAACGAAAGTAATAGTCCTTCGGGACTAAATCCCTTTGGACTAAAAAAGAAAAGAAAAAGACGAAAAGAAATCTGAAAGCTTTCAGTTCGCACTAAAACCATAAAATTCAGTTCAACATCAATATCGCAAAATAATTTTAAAATGAGCATAATATTTAGAATTTTCGATACGCCATCTTCGCGCACTGGAGAAGTGTTGCCATTGCTCGCTTCGAAATCGTTGAGTTTGTTAATCAAACATTCGTTGTTGTGTTACAAAATATGAAATCGATAACAAAACAAATTCCAAATTACGGCTTTCAGATGCCCATTTTCAGTGGAGGATTGCGTAATTGAAAATTTGGTGGCTCTCAGTACCGTTATTTTATCACAATGCGAGAAATATATATATATTTATGCAGATTCTGCATTATTTATTTAAATATAATACAGGGCTCTAATATTTGGTGGCGACAATTTGAAAAGTGAACCGACATTTATAGTGAACCAACGCAAAATGCCAAAACGAAATTAATAGCCCGTCTGGGCTAACGTCCTTTGGGCTAAAAATTATCAGAAATGTGTGCTATAAAATATTGTTAAGAAAGTTGCTGTAAAGTTATTCAGAAAAACGTGTCAAGGAAAGCTGCGCTATAAAATAATATAACAAAAAGTGGAACAAAGATGTATGTTGCAAAATGACGCAATAAAAAAATGTAGCGAAAACGCGAGTTGTAAAATGATAGAACAAAAACATCATTGCAAAAACAGAAACCACGAAGTCCTTGAAAATGAGACTGTCGGGTTCAACGAATACCACTTACATAATAGAAGATACGACTCAAACGAAAAAAGCATAATATGTTCACGATATTGTTACATCGTATCCAGTTAAACTACCACACACTCCGGAAAGAGAGCATTACTATAAATACAATCCAGTTGAGCTACGGCACATTTCGATTCCCAGCTGAAGTAGCCCTTGCTACAGACAAACTTCAACGAATATTTTATTCAAAAAACTTTGTTGCAACAAATTAGCATTTCTGAAAGGAAAACTGCCCACCCGCTACCCTATTTTCTTTAATAAAGATTGACAACTGGCCATTTTATCGGTACTACTTCCAAAGAGAGAGACAAAATGGTCCACTGATTCCGAAAAACGTTGCTTTTACTTCTTTTTCTTAATGCAATTTGCATGAGGGAGTCTTTCCAAGTATAAAACAGCGAAGGACATACAGGCCAAAGCGTTTTTGTTCTCCGATACTTTCAAAGAGGCATAAAAAAACTCCCGCGGTAGTTTGAGGCTAGATCTGCATTTAGGAGCAATTTGCATTCATCACCGAAGAAAATAACTTTCATCTGGCTGTTTTTATGCAGGTCGAAGAATTGGCCGGACTTTATTGCGACAGCAAGAAGCAAAAATGGCCATCAAAGCAACCAGAACTATTTAGTCATTATGAAATGTGTTTTTGCCATAATTTGCTAAAAAGCCTTACGCTGAATCGGCCGGAAAAACCGCTATTAGATCCAAAAGAAATTTTCAGTTAAAAGTTTAAATAGCTTTCTATTTCTCTCACTTAGGAATGAAACTTAGGATCTTGGACAATCACACCCAGTGCCAAAGAAAATCCTCAGTTCCTAAATCGCTTATTGTGATAACTCAAAAAAAAAAAAAAAAAAAAACAGACAAAAGA